>VSMD01033434.1:0-12359 GCA_008750895.1 Mirza zaza
TACCTCCCAAGGTATGTCACCATGGTGGCTCCACTCTCTGTGGCAGGTTAAGAGTCACCCAGGTAGGTGAAGGGAACTCCCCTTACCCTTTCACTGAGCTCTGGTACTTTCTGGATTTGGTCTGTGCCACTCTCATCTGTTTTCTCTCTTTCCCCTTCTCAGCTCCACAGAGCTTCTTGGTGGGGTCCCCTGATGCCTCTGTTGTCTCTCCCCATGGTCCATACACAAACCACACTTGTTCTCCACTCTCTTCATTTTAACCCTCTACCCTTCCACCATGACAGTTCGACAAGCTATGTCTCTAGTTGGCCATCTTGGCCTGTCACCTAATTTGCTACTATTTTATTGAGAGATTTTGCATCTATGTTCATAAGGGATATTTGCCTGCAGTACTTTTTTTGTTATGTTCTTTCCCAGTCAACAAAGTAAACAGGCACCAAAGTGTGACAACATATTTGTAAACTATACATCTGTCCAAAGACTGATATCCAGAAGCCTCTAAGAACTCAAACAAATTAGCAATAAAGAAACAACCCCATCAAAAACAAAATGGCCAAAAAGGCATGAACAATTTTTTTCAAAAAATATAGACAAAAGGCCAATAAAGATATGAAAAATGTTCAACATCAATAATCATCAGGGAAATAAAAATTAAAACTATAATGAGATGACATCTGATCTCTGTCATAATGGTCATTAAAAGTAAAAAAATAAAATAAAAAGGATGCTAGCATGCATGCAGAGTAAAAGGAATGCTCATACACTGTTAGTGGGACTGCAAACTAGTACAATCCCTATGTAAAACATTATGTAGATTTCTGGAAGATATAAAATTAGACCTATCATTCCATCTAGCAATTCCACTATTGGGTATTTACCCAAAGGAAAATAAGTCATTTTATTAAAATGACACCTGCATCCGAATGTTTATCACAGATAAAAATTCACAATTTCAAGGATATGGAATCTACCTAAGTGTACATCAATTAATAAGTGGATAAAGTAAATATTATATATATATATATATATATACACACACACACATATTAGAGTGCTACTCAGCCACAAAAAGGAATAAAATAATAAATAATGTCTTTTGCAGCAACTTGAATGAATGGAACTTGAGTCCATTATCCTAAGTGAAGTATCTCAGGAATGGAAAAAAAAAAACCTCATGTATTATCACTAATAAGTTGGAACGATACGGGTAGATACAAGCACAAAGAGAATCAAAGGACATTAGAAAGTTAGAATGGGGGAGTACAGGAGGGGGTGAGGGTTAAAAACATACCTATTGTGTACAATGAACACTACCTAGGTTATGGGCGCAGTTAAAGGCCTGACTTTAGCATTATGGTATGTATTCATGTAACAAAACTTTGTACCCCCTTTAATATTTTGAAATTTAAATATATGAATACATAGACAAGTAATTTTTAAAAATATTGGAATTTTGACAGGGATTGCATTGAATTGTTAGATAGCTTTATGTAATATGGAGATTTTATCAATATTGATTCATCCAGTCATGAACACAAGATATCTTTCCATGTATTTCTATCTTCTTCAATTTCTATCATCAATGCTTTATAGTTTTCAGTATACAGATCTTTCACCTCCTTGGTTACATTTATTTCTAAGTATTTCATTTTTCTAGCATTTGTAAATGGAATTGTTTTCTTGATTTCTTTTTGTATAGTTGATCATTAGTGTATAAAAACTCTACTAATTTTTGTATGTTGATTTTGTATCTTGCAAATTTACTGAATTCATTTATAAGTTCTAATAATATTTTGGTATATTTTGGGGGATTACTACATATAAGATTATGTTGTCTGCAAACAAAGACAATTTAACTTGTTTATTTCCTATATGTATACCTTTATTTCTTTTTATTGCTAATTGCTTTTGTCATGATTTTCAGTACTCTATTAAATTGAAGTGAAAAAGTGGGCATCATTTTTGTGTTTCTGATCTTACAGAAAAAACTTTTAACTTTTCACCATTGAGTATGATGCTAGCCCTGGGCTTGTATATGGCTTTTTATCAAATTAGATATATTTCTTCTATACCTAATTTATTGATAGTTTTTATCATGAGAGCATGTTGAACTGTGAAATGCTGTATGTGCATATAATGAAAAGGTCATTGTAGCATATTGTATTTACTGATTTGTGTATGTTGAAATATTCATGCATTTCGGAGATAAATCCATATTGATCATCATGCATGATCCTTTTAATGTGCTGTTGAATTTAGTTTGATAGTATTTTTGAGGGTATTTGCATCTATGTTAATCAGGGATATTAGCCTGTGATTTTCTTTCCTTATGTTATTATTCTCTGACTTTTATATCTTGATAATGCTGGCCTTATAAATTGTTTGAATTTATTCCTTCAACCTCGTTTTTGGAAGGGTTTTAGAAGAATTGGCATTAGTGCTTCCTTAACACATCGATTACCATATGAGTTGTATTTAACTCAGGCTAGTTTTGACCCCGGTGCCTTGTAAAACAAAACTCTGCCATTGGTGGAGATATTACTCGTGAAGATCTTACTCATCGATGTTCTTATTGTTACAATTAATACTGATAATTTAATTCTAAAAACGTGTATTGCATTGCATATAACTCACACATAGAAAACAATAAAAAATAACAAATTAGAAAGAATTGTGTTGTTTTAATAAAAGATGGTGGCCCCAGGTAAAAATTTTTTTCTAGTGCAGCAGTAAATGTGTTAAATATTTGCTAGAATTGAACAATCAAGCTCCCAGGTCCTCCTTATTCATTATTTGTTGACTCAGATTTTTTATTTATTTATAATTCAGTCTTGTTAGTTTGTATGTGTCTGGAAATTTATTCCTTTTTCTGTGTTATCCAATTTTTTGGTGTTTTCTGTTCATAGCAATCTCTTATAATTATCTTGTATTTCTGAGATATCAGTTGTAATGTCTGCTCTATTTTCTGATTTTATTCATTTGATTCTTTATTTTTTTTTTTTTAGTCTGGCTAAAGATTTGTCAATTTTGTATATATTTTCAAGAAATGAATGATTAATTTCATTGATTTTTATATGATTTCATAAGCCTACATTTTATTTATGTCTGCTCTGATGTTTGTTATTTCCTTCCTTCAGGAAGGAAACCTGTTTACTTTGGACTATATTTGCTATTCTCTTGTAATTTCTTGATGTGTAACACTAGAGTATTAATTTGAAATCTTTATATTTGTTATAGGCACTTATCACTATTAATTTTCCTCTTAGGACTGCTTTTGCAGCATTGTATAATTTTTGGTTCTGCTTTTTTTATTTGTCTCAAGATATTTTTTTGATTTTTTAAAATTCTTCTGTGAGCCATTGGTTGCTTAGGAGCATGCTATTTAATTTCCACATCTTTGTGGAGTTTTCAAAATTCCTGCCAATATTGATTTTTGGTTTCATACCATTATGGTCAGAAAAATATACTTGATATGCCTTCGATATTCTTAAATAATTTAAGACTTGTTTGTGGGCCTAAAATATAAGCTGACCTGCAGAATGATCTCTGTGTGGTGGAGAAGTATGTGTATTCTCCTGTTGTTGGATGTAATGTTCTCTATTTGTCTGTTAGGTCCATTTGTTCCAAAGTGTAGTTCCAGTTCAAAATTTTCTTACGAATTTTCTGTCTAGGTAATCTCTCTATTTCTAAAAGTGGAGTGTTTAGGTTCCCTAATATTATAGTATTGCTATCTATCGCTTCTTTCAGAACATTTAATAATTTCTTAATGTATTTAGGTGCACTGATATTGGATGCATACATATTTATAACTTTTATAAGCCCTTTATCATTAGTGATCTTCTTTGTCTTCTTTTTCAATTTTTTTCCTTAAGTAAATTTTGTGGGATGTATATATAGCTACCTCTGCTCTCTTTTGGTGAAATATCATTTTCTATCTCTTCACTTTTATTTAATGCATGTCCTTGTGAGTAAAGTGAGTCTTTTGTAGGCAGCATATAGTGGAATCTTGTTTTTTAAATCCACTCAGCCACTCTTTGTCTTTTTATTGAAGAATTAAATCCATTTACATACAAGGTAATTATTGATATATAAGAATTTGCTATAGGAATTTTGTAATTTTATTTTTTAATTTTTAATTTATTATTTATTTTTATTTCGTTATATGATGGGGGTACAGATTTTAAGGTTTCAATAAATGCACTTTCCCCCCTCCCCCTACAAGTCTGACTCTCCAGCATGACCATCCCCCAGACAGTGCACTTCTCACTCATTATGTATGTATATACCCATCCCCCCATCCCCCTGCCCAATACACTATTATTGTAGTACCTATGTGTCCACTTAGGTGCTGCTCAGTTAATACCAGTTTGCTGGTGAGTATATGTGGTTCTTGTTTTTCCATTCTTGCGATACTTCACTTAGTAGTATGGGTTCCAGCACTCACCAGGAAAATATAAGATGTGCTGTATCACCATTGTTTCTTAGAGCTGAATAGTACTCCATGGTATACATATACCACATTTTATTAATCCATTGTTGGATTGATGGGCACTTGGACTGCTTCCACAGCCTTGCAATTATGAATTGTGCTGCTATAAACATTCGAGTGCAGGTGTCTTTCTTGCAGAGTGTCATTGGATCTTTTGGGTAGATGCCCAGTAATGGGATTGCTGGGTCAAATGGTAGATTTACTTGTATCGCTTTAAGGTATCTCCAAATTGCTTTCCACAGAGGTTGAACTAGTTTGCAGTCCCACCAGCAGTGTAGGAGTGTTCCTCTCTCTCTGCATCCATGCCAGCATTTGTTGTTTGGGGTCTTTTTGATGAAGGCCATTCTCACTGGAGTTAAGTGATATCTCATTGTGGTTTTGATTTGCATTTCTCTGATGATTAGAGATATTGAGCATTTTTTCATATGTTTGTTGGCCATTCTTCTGTCTTCTTTAGAAAAGTTTCTGTTCAAGTCCTTTGCCCATTTTAATAGGGTTAT
Organism: Mirza zaza; assembly: GCA_008750895.1. NCBI lineage: Eukaryota > Metazoa > Chordata > Mammalia > Primates > Cheirogaleidae > Mirza > Mirza zaza. The sequence continues at coordinate 4,990 of VSMD01033434.1, forward strand.
TTGATTTTTTCTTGCTGATTTTCGTGAGTTCTAAGTATATGCTAGTTATCAGCCCTTTATCGGATGCGTAGGATGCAAAAATTTTGTCCCACTCTGTAGGTTGTCTGTTTACTCTCATGACTGTTTCTTTGGCTGTACAGAAGCTTTTTAGTTTGATCATGTCCCATTTATTTATTTTTGTTGCTGCTTTGATTGCCTGTGGGGACTTCTACATAAACTCTTTGCCTAGGCCAATGTCTAGGAGAGTGTTTCCAACATTTTCCTCTAGAATTCTAATAGTTTCGTACCTTAGGTTTAAGTCTGTTATCCAGCATGAGTTGATTTTTGTGAGAGGTGAAAGGTGTGGGTCCTGCTTTAGCCTTCTACAAGTGGCTATCCAGTTTCCCCAGCACCATTTATTGAAAAGGGATTCTTTTCCCCAGCATATGTTTTTGTCTGCTTTGTCAAATATTAGATGGCTATATGAGGATGGTTTTATATCAGGATTCTCAGTTATGTTCCATTGGTCAATATTCCTATTTTTATGCCAATACCAGATTGATTTAATTACTACAGTTTTGTAGTATAGTTTGATATCTTGCAAATTAATGCCTCCCATTTTGTTTTTGTTGCCTAGAATTGCTTTTGATATTCGGGGTCTTCTTTAGTTCCATACGAAGCGTAAAATTATTTTTTCTATATCTGTGAAGAATGCTGATGGGATTTTAATAGGTATTGCATTGAATCTGTAGATCAGTTTGGGTAGTATACACATTTTAATGATGTTGAGTCTGCTGATCCACGAGCATGGTATGGATTTCCATCTGTTTACATCCTCTGCTATTTCCTTCCTTAGTGTTTCATAGTTCTCCCTGTAGAGGTCTTTTACCTCCTTGGTTAAGCATACTCCTAGGTACTTTAATTTCTTTGTTGGTATTGTGAAGGGAATTGAGTCTTTAATTTGGTTCTCAATCTGATTGTTGTTGGCATATATGAATGCCTCTGATTTCTGTGTATTGATTTTGTATCCTGAGACTTTACTAAATTCATTTATCAGTTCCAGGCGTTTCTTGGTTGAATCTTTAGGATTTTCTAAATATAATATCATATCATAAGCAAACAGTGAAAGTTTGATCTCTTCTGCCCCAATTTGGATACCTTTAATTCCACTTTCTTGTCTGATTGCTGTAGGCAGGGCTTCCAGCACTATGTTGAATAGAAGTGGAGATAGTGGGCAGCCTTGTCTGGTTCCAGTTCTAAGTAGGAATGCTTTCAGTTTTTCCCCATTCAGTATGATGTTGGCTATGGGTCTGTCATATATGGCTTGTATCATTTTTAGGTATGTCCCGTCTATGCCTATTTTATTGAGTGTTCGTATCATGAAAGGGTGTTGAATTTTGTCAAAAGCTTTTTCTACATCTATTGAAAGAACCATGTGGTCTTTGTTTTAGCTTCTGTTTATGTCGTGAATTGCATTTATAGATTTACTTATGTTGAACCATCCCTGCATCGCTGGGATGAAGCCCACTTGGTTGTGACGGATTATTTTTTTGATAAGCGTCTGGATTCGGTTAGCTAAGATTTTGTTGAAAATGTTTGCATCTATATTCATTAGGGATATTGGTCTGTAGTTTTCTTTTTTTGTTGCATCCTTTCCTGGTTTTGGTATTAGAGTAATATTCGCTTCATAAAAGGTGTCGGGGAGGTTTCCATTCTTCTCTATATTGTGGAATAGTTTCTGCAATATAGGTACTAGTTCTTCTTTGTAAGTGTGGTAAAATTCGGGTGTGAAGCCATCTGGACTGGGACTTTTGTTCTTAGGGAGATTTTTAATTGCTGTTTCTATTTCAGCTGTCGAGTTTGGTCTGTTCAGGGAATCTATTTCTTCCCGATTGAGCCTAGGGAGGCTGTGTGTTTCTAGAAATTTGTCCATTTCCTCCACATTTTCCAGTTTGTCTGCATAAAAATTTTTGTAGAACTCATAAATTATATCTTGTATCTCTTTGGGATCAGTTGTGATATCTCCTTTTTTGTTCCTGATGGAGCTTATTAGAGATTTCTCTTTTCTTTTTTTTCGTTAGCTTAGCCAATTTCATGTCTATTTTGTTTATTTTTTCAAAGAACCAACTTTTTGTGTTATTAATCTCCTGAATAGCTTCCCTGTTTTGAATTTCATTTAGTTCTTATTTGATCTTGTTGATTTCACTCCTTCTGCTAGGTTTAGGGCTGGTCTGTTCTTTTTCCAGCTCTTTGAGTCATTTCATTAGATTGTCTATTTGTGATCTTTTTGACTTTTGGTTATCGGCATTTATGGAGATAAACATTCCTCTCAGAACTGCTTTAGCTGTGTCCCATAGGATTTGATTTCTTGTCTCTCCATTGTCATTTTCTTCATATTATTTTTTTTTCCATCTTTATTTCTTCATTTTTGAAGTAATCATTTAGTAGGAGGTTGTTTAATTTCCATGTTTTTGTGTAGAAATGTGAGTTTCTGTTAGGGTTGATTTCTACTTTTATTCCACTGTGATCTGAGAAGATACATGGTATGATTTCTATTTTTTTAAATTTCTTGAGGTTTACTTTGTGTCCTAGGATATGGTCAATCTTAGAGAATGTCCCGTGAGCTGATGAAAAGAACGTATATTTAGTGGATTTTGGGTAGAATGGCCTGTAAATGTCAATGAGTCCTAATTGTTCTAGAGTTTTCTTTAAATACATTATTTCTTTCCTAATTTTCTGTTTGGAGGATCTGTCTCGTGTCGTCAGTGGGGTGTTGAAATCTCCAGTTATTATGGTATTGCTATTATTCAATTTGTTTAGATCCAGTAAGGTTTGCTTTATGAATCTGGGTGCACCTAAGTTGGGTGCATATATATTTAAAACTGTAATCTCTTCTTGTTGAACTGTGCCCTTCACCATTATATAATGACCCTCTTTGTCTTTCACTACTTTTGTTGGTTTAAAAACTAAGTCGTCTGAGATTAGAACTGCCACGCCAGCCTTCTTTTGGCTTCCATTTGCTTGGAATACTGATCTTCACCCTTTTACTTTTAGTCTATACACATCCTTGCAGGTTAGATGTGTTTCCTGAAGACAGCATATACTTGGCCTGTATTTTCTTATCCATTCAGCCAGCCTATGTCTCTTGAGTGGAGAGTTTAAGCCATTCACGTTTTTTGATAGAACTGATAGGTGAGGTAGATTACTGCTCATTCTGTTGGGTTGGATGTTGTTGCTTTGATTTCTCTCTTGAGCCATAGTAATATCGGGCAATTAATCTTTGGGTTTTGGTTGTTTTTATATTCGTAAGTTTTTATTATGGTGTTCCGTGTGTAACACTGTTTTCAGTACTTCTTTTAGGGCTGGTCTTGTCTTGGTGAATTCTCTGAGGCTTTGCTTGTCTGAGAATGTCTTTATTTCTCCTTCATATACGAAGCTTAGTTTTGCAGTGAATAAGAGGCTGGTCATTGTTTTGCTTCAGAAGACTGAGAATGGGGCCGCAGTCTCTCCTTGCTTGTAAAGTCTCATTAGAGAAGTCTGATGTTATTCAAATTGGCTTTCCCTTGTAAGTTACTTGCTTCTTTCGTCTTACAGCTCTTAGAAGGGCCTCTTTAGTTGGCATTTTGGTCAGTCTGATGACTCGATGTTGTGACATCTTCCTGTTTGCATTGAATCTCTCTGGGGTCCTCTGAGCTTCTTGAACTTATATATCAAGATTTTGAGTAAGGCCTGAAAAATTTTCCTCTATTATATCTTCAAAATCCTTGTCCAACCCTTGAGTGATGTCTTCTTCCCCTTCTGGTAACCGTATGACCCTCACGTTAGGTTTATTCACATAGTCCCACAGCTCTTGTAGGCTTTGTTCTTTTCTCTTGTTTCTCTGCTCTATCTCTGTGACTGATTTATTTAATTGCAAGGTGTTATCTTCAATCTCTGAGATTCTTTCTTCTGTTTGATCTAACCTGTTCTTGAGACTTTCCACTGTATTTTGTAGTTCCCTGAGTTGATTCTTCATCTCCAGGACTTCGGTTACAGTTTTCTTCATTGTTTCGATCTCTTTAGTGAACCTTTGCTCCATATCCTGGAGGCTTTTTGTGGTTTCTTTATGTTGGTTATTGAGTTGTTCTTGCAGGTCAGTGAGTGTTCTTATGATCCAAATATGAAATTCCTCTTCTGTCACTTTGGTTGCTATGTTTTGCTTGTTGTCTGTTTCTAAGGGGCTGGTGCTCCTCTTTGGGGGTGTGTTTTCCGTTTGTTTCTTCATATTTCCGGAGTTCCTTCACTGATTTCTTCCCATGTCTCTCAGTTGTTGTTTCTTTTCTTTTGGTTTTCGTTTGGGTATTCACACGTCTTGTTTAGTTTCTGAGCTGGTAGGTGGTGTTGCTCACTTGCGGCAGCCATCGCTGGGCTGGTGTCTGCAGTTCTCTTTACCCGCTGGGGAGCCCTCCAGCAGTCCAAGATGCAGTGGAGGGGAAACAGCCAATTCACCTACTCTTCCCTGTGGTCTCTGGGCTGCTCTGGTGGCCTCCCGTCTTCTGCCTCCTTAATTACACAGGTGGAGATAGATGGCAGGAATGGGAACAGTTCCTATCTCAGCTCCACCCCTAAGGCGGGGCTAGAAACTTTGGAGCCAAAGGCCCAGCTCCAAGTCATCAGAGTGTGTGGGTCGGAAAATCTCTCTGCCTTATATCCACCAAGGGCAGCCTCCTACGAGGCTTGGCCCTGCCCAGTCAAACTCCAGGGCCTGGACACCGAGTGCAGGAGACTTGTGCAGGGAGAGACTGTCCTGAGGCCAGCAGGAAGGTAGCCAGACCCACCGATCCCCGTCTTATGTCTCTTTAATCACACATGTGGAGATAAGTGGCAGGAATGGGAACAGTTCCTATCTCAGCTCCGCCCCCAAGGCGGGGACAGAGACTTTGGAGCCAAAGGCTCAGCCACAAGCCCTGTCTTATGTCTCTTTAATTCCACAAGTGGAGATAAGCGGCAGGAACAGGAACAATTTCTATCTGGGCTCCGCCCTCAAGTCCGGATACAAACTTTGGAGCCAAAGGCCTAGCCCCAAGTCCCCGGATGTGGGGGTCGTAAAATATCTCTGCCTAATAACCACTAAGGGCAGTCTCCTACGAGGCTGGGCTCTGCCCAGACGGGCTCTGCACTCTGGACACAGAGTGCGGGAGACCTGTGCAGGGAGAGACTGACCAGGAGTGGGCAGGCAGGCAATGGGACCCACCGATCCCCGTCTTCTGTCTCTTTAATCACACAGGTGGAGATAAGCGGCAGGAATGGGAACAGTTCCTATCTCAGCTCCGCCCCCAAGGTGGTGACAGACACTTTGGAGCCAAAGGCTCAGCCACAAGCCCCGTCTTCTGTCTCTTTAATTCCACAGGTGGAGATAAGTGGCAGGAACGGGAACAGTTTCTACCTCGGCTCAGCCCCCAAGGCAGGATACAAACTTTGGAGCCAAAGGCCTAGCCCCAAATCCCCGGATGTGGGAGTCGTAATATATCTCTGCCTAATAACCACTAAAGGCAGTCTCCTACGTGGCTCAGCTCTGCACAGGCGGGCTCCGCACTCTGGACACAGAGCGCGGGAGACCTGTGTAGGGAAAGACTGACCAGGAGCGGGAGCGGGCAGGCAGGCAATGGGAACCGCCGATCCCTGTCTTCTGACTCCTTAATTCCACAGGTGGAGTTAAGCGGCAGGAATGGGAACAGTTCCTACCTCAGCTCTGCCCCCAAGGCGGGGACAGAGACTTTGGAGTCCAGGGCGGGGCTCCGGGTCTCAGGAGAGTGTAGAAGACAATGTTTCTCTGCCTTAACTTTACCAAGGGCAATCTCCCCTGTAGTACTGCCCCGTCCAGGCAGGGTCCACTCTCTGAGCACAGAGTCAGTGCCACTTGTGCAGCAAGTGATGGTCCAATATCAAATTGGTGGAGCAGGGGCGCGTACCAGCACTCTCTCTGCGCCTCCCCTCCAAACCTGGAGCCCAAGTCAGTGCTGGAATGCTAAGTCAGCGCTAGAATGTGGAGGCGGGAGCGGTGCTGGAGGGGCAGAGGGAGGGGGGGTCCTAATGGATCAAGGAGTCTAACTTAGCGCACTCTGACCTCTCAGTGCTATCCCAAACCTCCTCTATATCCAAAGTCAAAGCCTCCTTCTGTGTAAACTCCCCTTAGCCTTGACCTGGGAGTGTTCTGCAGGGAGACGCCCAAGTGGGCTCTGGTTCCTGCTGCACAGAGAGTGGTTGCTTGGCTCGGACCCTCCCCCTCCTTAAACTGCCGCTGCTGTGTGCTCTGGAGAACTCAGAGTGTTCCCTGCTCTAGTCTCCTCTCCACACGGCTTTGTCCCACACTGCCACTTCTCACCAACTTCAGGCACCTCCCAGCCTACGTGGAAGTGGAGCTCGGTGTAGGAGGGGGTGTTTCTCTGCACCAGGTAGTGCTGGCGCCACTGCCAGCCGGCAGCGGCTTAAACCACGCCTCGCTCCCTCCCTGTTGTGTGCCTCCGAATCCCCGATTTTTGCGGAAGAATAATTGATTCACCTTTGCTATAGGCTGTAAATGGTCTTATCCCTCCGTTTCCTGGTGGATGTCTGCAGGCTTGCGAAGCTGGTCCCGTGGAAGTGCAGATCGCTCGCGTGTGGCTATCCGCTTTCTTCACTTTTCGCTCTGGGAGCAGAGAGCCAGGAGGGCACCCCTACTCCGCCATGTTTTTTCCCCCTCCATTTTGTAATTTTATTTTCTAATAGTATTGTAGATATTTTTAAAAATTCTTCCCTTGCTGTTATCCTTTGTGGTTTGATGGTGTTCTCTAGTAGCTTGTTTTGAATATTTTCCTTTAAGTGTCTATGTGGGGGAAATTAAATCCAAATTGCTTCTACTCTGCCATTATGCTGACCTCTCCTGAATCTTTTTTTTTTTAAATATTTTGTGCAATTACTATAGGATTTTGCTTTGTAGTTACATCTTATTTGTATAATCGGCTACTTTAACCTGATAACCACTTAACTTTTTTTTTTTTTTTTTTTTTTTTTTTTTTTTTTTTTTTTTTTTTTTTTTTTTGAGACAGAGTCTCACTTTATTGCCCAGGCTACAGTGAGTGCTGTGGCGTCAGCCTAGCTCACAGCAACCTCAAACACCTGGGCTCAAGCAATCCTACTGCCTCAGCCTCCGAAGTAGCTGGGACTACAGGCATGTGCCACCATGCCCGGCTAATTTTTTCTATATATATTAGTTGGCCAATTAATTTCTTTCTATTTATAGTAGAGATGGGGTCTCGCTCTTGCTCAGGCTGGTCTCGAACTCCTGAGCTCAAACGATCTGCCCACCTCAGCCTCCCAGAGAGCTAGGATTACAGGCGTGAGCCACCGCGCCCGGCACCACTTAACATTAA
>VSMD01033437.1:0-21677 GCA_008750895.1 Mirza zaza
GCTTGTTTTTCCATTCTTGGGATACTTCACTTAGTAGTATGGGTTCCAGCTCTAACCAGGAAAATATAAGGTGTGCTATATCACCATTGTTTCTTAGAGCTGAACAGTACTCCATGGTATACATATACCACATTTTATTAATCCATTCTTGGATTGATGGGCACTTGGGCTGTTTCCACAGCCTTGCAATTGTCAACTGTGCTGCTATAAATATTCGAGTGCAGGTGTCTTTTTTGTAGAGTGTCACTGGATCTTTTGGGTAGATGCCCAGTAATGGGATTGCTGGATCAAATGGTAGATTCACTTGTATCGCTTTAAGGTATCTCCATGTTGCTTTCCACAGAGGCTGAACTAGTTTGCAGTCCCACCAGCAGTGTAGGAGTGTTCCTCTCTCTCCACATCCACGCCAGCATCTATTGTTTGGAGACTTTTTGATAAAGGCCATTCTCATTGGAGTTAAGTGATATCTCATTGTGGTTTTGATTTGCATTTCCCTGATGATTAGAGATGTTGAGGATTTTTTCATATGTTTGTTGGCCATTCTTCTGTCTTCTTTAGAAAAGTTTCTGTTCAAGTCCTTTGCCCACTTTTTAATAGGGTTATTTAATTTTTTCTTGCTGATTTTTGTGAGTTCTAAGTTATCTAGTTCTAAGTTATTCTAGTTATAGAATATAGTTCTAATCTAGTTCTAAGTTATTCTAGTTATCAGCCCCTTATCAGTTGCGTAGGATGCAAAAATTTTCTCCCATTCTGTAGGTTGTCTGTTTACTTTCATGACTGTTTCTTTGGCTGTGTAGAAGCTTTTTAGTTTGATCATATCCCATTTATTTATTTTTGTTGCTGCTGTGATTGCCTTTGGGGACTTCTTCATAAACTCTTAACTCTGTTCTTTTTGCTTTGTATGTGAGCTCAGATTATAAAGAAAAAAAATCCTTAGGCTAATGGGTAAAAAGTCTATTACCTAGAGCAGGATCCTAAATAAAAAAACAAAAAACAAAAACAAAAAAACGGAAAGATGAAACCTTTAAGGCGGTATCTTGAGTATGAAATGGGTGGTCCAATAGGTTATGGTCTATGTCAGTTCCTTGCAAATAAGCCGACCTGAACTGTGTTCAAGTTCTACTTTTTGGACTAAAAGATCAAGGGTTTAAAACTCAGGCCACCAAGAACGGAGTGGACGTCACACCACCTTGCCTGTCCTGAAAACGCCATTCCTTAGCATGAAATGCAGATTGTGATAAGTCAAAGAGGAACTCACACCATCCCCTACAGAAGGATCATCAGAGAATCCCTACAAACCTGTCTCCATGCATGTTCAGAAAGACGGCAAATCCAAAAAGTCTGGTGTCAGCTTGTGTTTCTAGGTGTTGTTTCTAGGTGCATCTGGAAAGTTATGTCCCCTCTCTGGGCCATAGTATTTTCTTTGTAAAACAATAGGTTGAATTATATGCTCTTTGACCACTTTGGTACGGCACTCACCAGCTGCAAAACCTCGCCCGCAGCCGGCACTGAGTCCGCGCGGTGGGCTGCGCTGTGCATTGACGACGCATCCGTTTTGCTCTTGTGTGATGAGGAAAGCTTGAAAGCACTGAAAGCTTGTTTTCCTTTGCAGGGAGCTTTAGGAAAATAACTATAATAACTCCTACTAAGGACTCGATAAAAGGTCAAAGATTCGTAGTGACCATTAGCAGAACGTACACACCGCAACTGCAGAGATAAAAGCTGCAAAAGTAAAAGCTTTTGGCTGTCGGCTATAGTGGATGCCCATACTGGAGTGGTTAAACTCTCATTTTTTTTTTTTTTTTTTTTTTTTTGAGACAGAGTCTCACTTTATTGCCCAGGCTAGAGTGAGTGCCGTGGCGTCAGCCTAGCTCACAGCAACCTCAAACTCCTGGGCTCAAGCGATCCTCCTGCCTCAGCCTCCCAGGTAGCTGGGACTACAGGCATGCGCCACCACGCCCGGCTAATTTTTTCTATATATATTAGTTGGCCAATTAATTTCTTTCTATTTATAGTAGAGACAGGTCACGCTCTTGCTCAGGCTGGTTTCTAACTCCGGACCTGGAGCAATCCATCTACCTCGGCCTTCCAGAGTGCTAGGATCACAGGCATGAGCCAACCGTGCCCTGCCCGAAGTGGTTAAACTCTCTTCTAGCCTGGAGTGGCTCGGAGTCTCCAATTTTCCCCCAGGAGGGACATGGAAGCTGACTATCCCACTGGGAGGAGGGAGAGAGCCGATTGCTCACTTTGGGGACCTGAGGGTTATTTATTTATTTTTTCCCATCAGGGAATTTTGAGGATATGAAGAGCCCTATCAGCGTGCCCTGAAGGAGGGAGAGAAGGTCCCCTGTTCTCTGAAGCCCAGCAGCAGCCAGATAGTCCGGGAGATAAGGACCACAGCCCACTGGAGATCTTGTCCCCTTCGCGGAAGACAGAAGAAAGGTGAGGACAGGAGGAAACAGAAGCACGCTCACCCCTGTAGACGAGGCCTTTAAGGAGGGTGTCTCTGAGCAGGTCACATCTGAGTCAAATCCTGAATGGAGGGAGGAAGGAAAAGAACATTCCAGGCAGAAGGGAGCAAGCAATGCAAGGGTCCTGACGTGGGACAGTGTTTGCTGTGGTCTAGCAAGGAAGCAGGGAGGCTAGAACCAGGAAGGACGGGGGCTCATCATGGAAGAGGACGCCGGACTGATTATAAGTCCCTTGCTGTGGCCTACACAGCCTCGTGTGGTCTGGCCCTGGCCGGCTCTGCAGAGTCGGGAGGAAGGACATGATCTGGCTCCTCATTTAAAGGATCGTAATCTTGAGGCCGGGCACGGCGGCCCACACCTGTCATCCTAGCTCTCTGGGAGGCTGAGGTGGGAGGATCGCTCAAAGTCAGGAGTTCGAGACCAGCCTGAGCAAGAGCAAGAGACTGCCGTCTCTACTAAAAATAGAAAGATATTAGCTGGACAACTAAAAATATACAGAAAAAAATTAGCCGGCCATGGTGGCGCATGCCTGTAGTCCCAGCTACTACTCGGGAGGCTGAGGCAGGAGGATCGCTTGAACCCAGGAGTTGGAGGTTGCTGTGAGCGAGGCTGACACCACCATGACACTCTAGCCCAGGCGACAGAGTGAGACTCTGTCTCAAAAAATAATAATAATAAAAATTAAAAATTAAAAAAAATAAAAGATCATAATCTTAATACATTTTATATTTTAATGCATGACCTTGGGTGAGTCTGAGGGCATAGATGTGTATTTTAAGAGTCACAGTCAACAGCCGACATATGACAGTCTATATAAAGAAGTCATATTTTTAACTGCGGTATCATGAAATCTTACCCAGAATGAGGAGAGTTATTAGGTTTTACTGAAAATGCTTTCCTTTTAACTTTCTGCACGTCTTTGAATTGCCAGTGAGTCTCCTCCTTTTAAAGGATTAATGAAATTAAAACGAACTACACACAAGATCTTCTACCTTAAAAGAAAAGTAAAAAAAAAAAAAAATTGCCCTGATAGATAACAAATCCTTGAGAGGAATGTCATAAAGCAAACCTGTGATAGGAGTATCAGAGATAAATGCTGATTCACCACACTAGGCATATTCCTTATTCCAAACTGATGATAACTCTCGAATATATAAAAGCCACGAGAGACTAGATTAGAAGTCAGCAGAGTTCTAACAGCAGCCCGGGGGTCTACGGTGCCAAGCCTGGCCTTCTGCCTGTTAGAAAGCTTCCCTTTCCTGTAGCTATGACTGTAATTAAAAAAAAAAAAAAAAGACTCAGGCAATATCATGGGTTGTCACTGCTCGAAAGCAACACCACACCATCAACTTGCAGCTCAGAATGCCAACAGCTCTAAACTTTTTCTTTTTTGCTGGGCTCCGTTGGAACGAGACAGGGAGCTTTTAGCAGAGGAAAATTGGCAAGAACGTCTCATTACATTCGAAGTCATTTTTGCCTGTCTCGAAGGAATGAAAATGATCCGCCAGTTTTCAGAGACCTTCTTGACCTAAAGATACCTGCTGGCAGAGAGCGAATCCTCAGTTGGGCTCTTTTAATGCTTTAATTATTACGTGATCTATCATCTCGCGCACTGACTTGCACGGCTTGAAAAATCTCTTAAATACGCATTAAAATGGATCCTAGACCCCAGGGTGGCTGTCGCAGGGCGTGTGATTGCGTGTGTGGGCACGGGAGGTTAGACAAGAATGACGCGGAGTCAACTGCCTTATAGCAGGAGGAGGTTGAGAAATCAATCTGGGCACAGGCATGGCTGCCATCGTGCTGCCAACACGCACAGAACTCTGCCACGTGCCTGCTTGTTCCTGGCTCGATCTTGATGCTACTGCTGCCCCATCAGCTCCTACGGGCAGGGACAAAACTTCATCCGCTCCTGTGCCCAAGACAGTGTTTGGGATCCCCAAGTGGGATCCCAGCAAGGAGCTGGCGATTCAGTTCTGGAAACCCAAGGTTGATAAAGTCCTTAGGGAGACAGAGAGTCAATGCACTTATTGTAGCCAGGGCTCTTTTTTTTTTTCTTGGAGACAGTCTCACTCTGTCGCCCAAGCTAGAGTGCCGTGGGGTCAGCCTCAAACTTCTGGGCTCCAGCGATCCTCCTGCCTCAGCCTCCCAAGTAGCTGGGACTACAGGTATGCACCACCATGCCCGGCTATTTTTTTTAATATATATATATTTTTTAGTTGGCCAATTAATTTCTTTCTATTTATAGTAGAGACCGGGGTCCCGCTCTTGCTCAGGCTGCTCTCGAACTCCTGACCTCGAGCGATCCTCCCGCCTCGGCCTCCCAGAGTGCTAGGATGACAGGCGTGAGCCACCGCGCCCCAGCCATAGCCAGGACCCTTGATGGCAAGTAAGGGAACCTCATTTTCAAGTTCATGGCCGGAGGAAAATTGCCCTTTTATCGGTGAAGGATTGAGTAGAAGTAGGAATTCAGATGAATATGATGTCTCCGCTCTTTCTCTCTTATCTCCCTTCACCCTGGGGCCTTCTCCTGCCTCAGAGTTGTCCAGATGATGAGAGCAGGATGGCTTTCCGGAGCTCGAGTCTACACCGTGCCAGTCGAGTGCTTCCCACTCCGTGTTCGCCCACCAAATGGTCAGGAAGAACTCCGGTGCATGAGCTACGATCACGTGCCCAAACGGTGGTCTCTGAATTTAGACAGTTCCAAATTCAAATGTCTGCTACACCCCATCCTAGTCTCTGCTGGGATCTCCGAAATCTTCCAGGTGTTTTGAAATCCAAGAGTAACTTGCAGACTCTTGGCGACCACCTCCCTCTCTCTAGAGGAAGCCCTAAGTGAGAGGTCTTGAAGAGATGAGCCCGTGGGAGTTTTTGCTGACGGGATGGTGCGGCATGTCCTGCGTTAGGGCCCAAGGCCGTTTCACTCCTGTCCGTCAAAACATTCAGTCTGTAACTGTTGCCGCGTGAGGAAACTGAGTCTAGACAGCAGCAGCGTCTCTCTAGCAGGGTGTTGGATAACGCGATCTCAAGTACCGGCTCTTTTCCTGGAGCGAAGAAGCAAGCTCACGCTGCATTTCACGGCCCAGCTTCATCTTAACTGTTCTTGCCCTCTAGTTACCGAGAGCTCACGCGGGGAAGGGTGTTTCTACATAGAGACCCAGCATTTGTAGTGCAAGAGGCGAGCGCAGGCTCCAAAACCAGCCTGCCTGGACTTGAACCCTACCTCTCAATCACCTGAAAGTCCCTCGGGCAAGTCACATAGCTGCCTTATGCCTCAGTTTCCACATCTGAAAACTGGGGCCATACTAGCGGGTAGTTGCAGGGTTTCATGGAGATAAAGTCTGTAGAGTGCTTGGTATAATTTGCCCATAGTAAGCTCCAAAAGTAGCATCACTAAGAATTATTAATAATTAAGCATCCTCTCTGTAGTGGTTCCCATTACTTCCTGAAATAATGGTCTCATTGGCCAGAGTGGACATTCAAAGTCAGGGAAGATGGCCAGGACGAGGACAGCCAACTCTCTGCTGTGCTAGCAGTGTGTCTGAAAAGACTATATGCAGTGATTACTCTGTGTTTGTTTAAGCCTGTTATGGAATAATGGAATATCCCACCGGCAGTTGGACTGTAAGTAAATGTCTTCCTTCCTTCTCTTTTTTCTTTTTTTCCTATGTTGTTTTTGTTTCATTAAAAATTTTTCATTTTTTTCTGATTCATTTTTTTTGTCCATTTTATGGTGAAATACCATGTACATACAGAAAAATGCAGCTTACAGAATAAACATAAAGCAAACACGTATCTTGCCACCACCCAAGTGGCAAAGAAGAGAACATCACCAGCCCCCTGTGCCCTCCACCCCAATCCGCGTTCCTCTTCCCCAAATCACAGCCCCCTCCTTCCTCCTCCCCGGGGATAACCTGACTTTTATGGCCACTGCTTCCTTGCTTTCCCTTGTAATTTTACCTCCTAAATGAATGTATCTGTAAGCACTATGATTTCGCCTGTGTTTGAACTCTATGCAAATGCAATCACACGGCGTGTATTGTGTGTTTTCGTTGCTGCACAGTCTTGCAAACACTTGATACTGTCAGTCTTTCTAAATTTTGACTGTTGTGGCGGGCATGTACAGATGGTTATTCTGTTGTGTTTTAAGCTTACACTTCCCTGATGACAAAAGATTATTGGCCCATTTCGATATCCCCATTTCACGTGGAGTGCCTGTTCGAGTCCTAGCGTGTTTTCTATTGGGTTGTTGGCTTTTTCTTTGACTGATTTGTGAAAGTTCTTTTCCTTTTTCAAAAAATTGTCTTCTGGACACTGGACAACTTTGCTGGTTATCTGTGTGGCCAATATCCACTCCCCTCTGTAGGCTCGCCTTATCTCTTAGTGTCCTCTTCTGAGGAGCAGCGGTTGCTGAAGAGGGACGAGACAAGGAGAGCGGACACAGTCCCCCTCGGGGAATAGGGAGAGAGCGGGTGTCCCACCTTCTCCCTTCCAGAAAATTCCTCAGGTCTGGAGGAGGAGGTGGAGGAGGAGCAGAGGGGTCCCTGGGTCTCAGGGAGGCACAGATTCCTGACCGAGGGAGAGAAATGGCCACGCAGTAAGTGTCCGGGCAGACGGAACCCAGAGGGGCATCAGTGAGATTCTTATCTCTTGAGGAGGCTGCAGAAAGGCAGAAAGCCACCACTCCTATTTCCCAAAGAGGCTCTTCTGTCTCACCCGGGGCTGCTGAGCACTTACAGTCGAGGCATGTGATGACTTTATAGCAGGCGTCCTCAAACTACGGCCCACGGGCCACATGCTGCCCGCCGAGGACATTTATCCGGCCTGCCACCGGGTGTTGTTTTTGCTGCCACTGCCTGTCCTACTTAGCAGCCGACTCGTCCCGGGCCCACAGTGCGCACTCTCCAACGGTCTGGGGGACGATGAATGGGCCCCCTGCTTAAAAAGTTTGAGGACCCCTGGTCTACAGCATCCCCAGGAAAATCATCAACATCTGAACCAAGGATCCTGAACACCAGCCCAGGGCACAGGCAGGTGCTGCTGGGTGACCACTGACACGGGCAAGGGTGGTAGGGTCCTTGTAGGAAGGTCTCAGGGTCTCCCAGAACACTGGGTGGGCAGGACTCCTGAGGGCTGCTGTCACCTACAGCACTCAGAACCTGTCCCCCACGTGCAGTAGACCCTCAGCTTTGCCCTTTTTGACTCACGCTAGGTTGGTGGTCTTACTTTCCCACGGCTTGCCACTATCGAGCACCACCACCTGGGTGGCTGAAGACAATAAATGTGTATCTTCACACATTCTGGAGGCCAGAAGACCAAAATCAAGGTGTTGGCAGGGCCACGCTTCCTCCGATGGCGGTAGGAAAGGTGGGCGTGGGAAGATGAGAACACGGAGCCAGCTGTAAATGCTCTCTTTATGGAATAAACCCAGTTTGGGACAGGACCACACCCGACCCACGTCTGAATGCAGTGTAGAGAAGTGAGACAACACCAAAGACAAAGAGGAAACAATCGGCCGGGAAGACAATGAACCCGTGAGAGATGGAGATATTTAAATTTTCCTACAAAATCATTCGAAAGCAATAACGTACTGAATTCCCAATCCGAGATTTCTTTCCTATATACATCCTAAATTACCATCTCTGAGATACAGGATTTCTTATATGTTGTTGTGCAAAATAACTCTTAACCACGAAACTCTAAACAACTGCTGCATTTTTTAAAATCAAGCAACATCCAATACTCCGGCAGCCACGAGCTCCCGTGAGAGTACCAGTCCAACCCTTTGTACAGTCTGATACCACTTTGAGCATCATAGCCCTGAAAATACCAGCTCTGGCCTCAGCATAGTTTATGGAGACTGAGAAGTTCAGTGATTTCTTCTATTGACAGTGGTCCAGCAACATCCTGTATGTTGGCAAAACTCAGGAGCAAAGCATGTCGGAGTTCTTTTTATATAGAACAGTAGTATATGTGTGTGTGTGTGTGTGTGTGTGTGTGATTTTTTTTTTTTAAGAAATACTTTTCTCAGGCTCCTATTAATTAGTCGTGGTTGTATTCTTTCACTAATCATAAGTTAAGAATGTGACATTTCTTAGGAAATGTCAAACTTAAGAATGAGAGAGATGTTTTAAACTCAATATAGCAGGACTTGCCTCTTGGCTCTGAATTCCTGTATTCAATGTAAATATTATTGTAGGATTTATGTTAAAGCAAGTTTGTCAAATGTATATAGCCTTGGTCTATAATTCAGGAATGCTTTAAAACCACCAGAAGCCATTATTTGCACTACATACATGATAAGTATAGACAACAATAAAGCATTAAAATCATTTTAAAGAACAAAAAAAGAAGAGATGGTGCAGACTTTCCATGAGCACACGAGGACTGAGAGGAAGAGTAGAAAGCAAGCAGAGGGTGAGAAGGATCTAGGAGCACGCCGTGTGGCCCGAGTTTCAGAACACTGGGGTGCACGTTTATGCCAAGTTTGGTTTTTGTATTTTTTTTTTATTCTTGGCATCCAGAAAACGAAAAGTGGAATGTGAGCAAGAGACTGTGTCACCAGAGGGTAAAAGAAACCATTTGGAATACACGAATACCCACTCCGTCAGAAAGGAAAAGAACAATTCCACCTTCGCCACCTCCTGAGGCCGTTCCGCAGGGCCCAACTGGGAGCCCCCTGGGTTAAGGTCTAGACCAGGGGTCCTCAAACTTCTTAAACAGGGGTCCAGTCCACTGTCCCGCAGACCATTGGAGAGTGTGCACTGTGGGCCCGGGACGAGTCGTCTGCTAAGCAGGACAGGCAGCGGTGGCAAAAAAACCCAGCGGGCCGGATAAGTGTCCTCGGCGGGCCACATGTAGCCCCTGGGCTGTAGTTTGAGGATGCCTGATCTAGACCGAAAAAGGGTCACCCCCTTTTACCCTGACCCACTCCAAAATCTTCATTGTTCTACACGTCGACCTTCTGAATTACTGTTTACCTGGAACCGACTTTTGCATATGGTGTGAGGTAGGGCTTCGTTTCATTAGTCTTCTACATGGATTGCTGATTTTCCCAGAATCCTTTACTGAAAAGACCTTCCTCTTGTCACAGCTCTGCGATGGTGTCATTTTTATCATAAAGCAAGTGTTTCGTATGTGCCAGCATCCTTTTGTGGGTTCTCTTGATATCCTAACAGAGTAAGCCTCTCCAATGCTTCCAATTTGTTCTTGTGAGAATTTCTGGCTCTATCTCCATAAGCGTTTCTGAGTCAGCTTGTTGATTTTCACCAAAATCAAAACATAGGGGAATTTTGAGCTGAGTTGCATTACATTTATGTCAATTTGAGGAAAATTGAGTCTTTATAAAATGGAGTCATTCGTCTTTCCATTTAATTCCTCTTTAATGCTTCTTAATAGCATTTTGTAGTTCTCTGTCTAGAAGCTTACATATCTTTAATTACTCATAGGCATCTGATTTCTGATATTAAATGCTGACTGTAAAATTTTTCATTTTCTAACTATTATGGCTGATAAAGAAATTTAAAACATATATATATATATACAAATTTATATTAGATTCAGAGGCCTTGCAAATTGTTACTTATAGATCCTTTTGGATTTCATGCATACACCATAATCTCTATAAATAATGACAGTTTTATTCCTTTCTTTCTAATCCTTTTACCTTTTACTTATTGTTCTTGCCTTACTATACTAGCTAGGACCTTAAGTACTTATGAAATTTAAGGGCTAACAGTGAATATTCTTATCTCATTTATAATTTCAGATGAATAGTCTTCAGCATCTCATCTCTAAGTATAAATGGACTTTTAGTGCTAGCTTTCCTAGAATTTTAGAATTTATTACATTAGTTGTTTAATTTTATCAATTATGTCTGGATGTACTAAGATGATTCCATAATTTTCTCCTTTATTAATCTGGTAAAAGATATTTTTTGATAATCTAATGTGAAACAAAAGTTGCATTGGTCATTATGCATTTCCCTTTCCATAAATTGTGTATATGTGTGTGTGCACAATCTGTCTATTATCTATTTGATCTCTTTTAGGACTTTGGCATCTGTGTTTCCAGGTGTAATTAGTCTGTGAGGTTTTTTTTCCATAATGTTCTTGTTAGGCTCATTTGCAATGTAACTTGTATAACAAATTGGGCAATGAAAGAGTTTTTTCTTTCCTCTTCTCTAGCAGAATTTGAGTAAGAGTCTTATTTATTTCCCAATTGTGTGGTAGAATTCACCAGTACAGTTGTCTGGACAATTTATTGGTAGGAAGGGTTTTAATGCAGGCTCAATTTCTTTAATCAGAATCAAATCATTCATATTTTTTCACCTTGTGTCAGTTTGGGTAAATTGTATCTTTTAGAAACTTGTCTATTTAATCCAAATTTTCCAATGTATTGGTGTAACATTATTCCTTTTTAATGGCTATAGTATCTCTACAGAAATTTTCCTTTGTTTATCATTTTTTTAATATCAGTTTTCTGTGCCTTCTCTCTTTTGAAAGAGACTACATTTGGATTTGTTCATTCTCTTTAATTGCATTTGTGTTTTCTATTTTATTATGTTCTGATTTATCTTCATTATCTTGTTTCTCTTAATTTTGTGGTTCTCTTTCTAACTTCTCCAGAAATAAGTTTAGCATGTTAACCTTCAGCCTTTGTTGTTTTTTTTTGTTGTTGTTGGTTTATTTTTGTTGTTTTTGTTTATTGAGACAGAGCCTCACTCTGTTGCCTGGGCTAGAGTACCATGGCGTCAGCCTAGCTCACAGCAACCTCAAACTCCTGGGCTCAAGCAATCCTTCTGCCTCAGCCTCCCGAGTAGCGGGGACTACAGGCACGCACCACCATGCCTGGCTAATTTTATTTTTTCTATATATGTTTAGTTGGCCAATTCATTTCTTTCTATTTTTAGTAGAGATGGGCGTCTAGCTCTTGCTCAGGCTGGTTTCAAACTCCTGACCTTGAGCGATCCTCTAGCCTTGGCCTCCTATAGAGCTAGGATTATCACACGCCAAGCCCAGCCTTTGGTTTTTGAATGAGTGTATTTAAGACATAATTTTTAAAAAGTCACCTTCTAACCACACTTTAGTTGCATCTACAAGTTTTAGTTTTCTTCATTCAGTGCAAATAGTTTCTCATTTACAGTTGATTTTTTCTTATTTAGAATTCCTTTAGTATGAGTTTTTTGGGGACCAATTCTTCAGTTTTTATCAGAAAATGCATTTGTTTCACCTTCATTTATGAAGAATACATTAACTTGACATGGAAATCTAGTCTGGCAGTTATGGTCTTCTGATTTTTATTGTTTTTTTGTTGCTTTTGGTCTAATCATTATTCCTTTAAAGTAAGTGAGTTTTTATCCTCTCAAATCTAACAGTTTTCTCTTTGGTGTTGCTTTTCTGAAGTTTTATTGTGACGTGTCTAAGTGTGGATTTTTCACGTCCTGCTCTGATTTTGGTGTGGTGTGTTCTAGAATTTTTATATTGGTGGCATTTCCACCACTTTTGAAAAATTCTCGGCCATCATCTCTTTAAATATAGCTTCTACTGTTTTTTTCTGTCCCTGTGGAATAAGTCTTCTGCCCTCTTTTCTACTTTTTCCTCAACTCCCCTTCATGGTTCATTCTGGTATTTTTCATATGAGTCATCTCTGAGTTTACTAATTCTCTTTTCGGTTGTGAAAAATGTACTCCTAAATTCATTCATTGGGTTATTATATATGCATATTTCAGTTCTAGAATTTCTATTTGGTCCTTTTTCTCATCATCTGTGTCTCTTATATAGATTCCAGCTCTGGGCTGAAATTTTTAAAAATCTTGTCTTCTTTATCTATAAATTCAATAGTTATTTTAACATCTGTGTCTGATAATCCTAATTTCCAGGTAACCTGTGATTCTGATCTTATTTGTATCAATTTCTGCTGTGTTAAGCAGCTCAAGCGGCCATAACAAAATACCATGGACTGGGTGGGTTAATCAATAGGAAATTCATTTCTCACAGTTCTGGAGGCTGGGAAATCCAACATCAAGGCATCAAAGAGGTAGGCTTTATTCCGGGCCTCTTCTCTTGGCTGGTAGGCAGTACCATCCTGCTGCGTGCTCACATGACCCCTTCTTTGAGTATGAACAGAGAAATCTAGTGTCTTTTCTACTTCTTTTTTTTGTTTTTTTTTTGAGACAGAGTCTCACTTTATTGCCCAGGCTAGAGTGAGTGCCGTGGCGTCAGCCTCGCTCACAGCAACCTCCAACTCCTGGGCTCAAGCGATCCTGCTGCCTCAGCCTCCCAAGTAGCTGGGACTACAGGCATGCGCCACCATGCCCGGCTAATTTTTTCTATATATATTAGTTGGCCAATTAAATTCTTTCTATTTATAGTAGAGACGGGGTCTTGCTCTTACTCAGGCTGGTTTCGAACTCCTGACCTCGAGCAATCCGCCCGCCTCGGCCTCCCAGAGTGCTAGGATTACAGGCGTGAGCTACCGTGCCCAGCCTTTTTCTACTTCTTATAAGGGCACTAACCCCATTGTGAGGGCCCCACCCCTATGGAAACCTAATTACCCCCCAAAAGTCTCACCTCCTAATACCACATAGGGGGTAAGGCTTCAACATACTAATTTTGTGTACACAAAACATTCAGTTCTAACAACCTGTCTCTCCAAAGGCCTTCTATGTGTGTGTGTGTGTGTGTGTGTGTGCGCGCACATACTGGACATTGTATTGGGAAACAATTTAAGATCTCGGTCAGTATTCTTTTCTTCCAGAGAGATTTTTTTTGTTTGCTTCCTCCAGGAGTGAAATGGACTAGCAATTTGGGGTCACCTTAATTCAATTTCCAGGACTGAGACTTTCTCAACTGCCCAGAAGATTTGAGGTTGGGCTGCGGTTGGTGGAAGGGCTGGTTTGCATGTGGCCTTATGTACTCTTATTCCAAGGGTACAAATTCCTCAGATCTTTGAATTCCCATGCAGGCCTAGAGGAGTCCATGCAGGCAAGGACTCTATCATCAGCAAACTGACTTTATTGCTCTAACTCCACCTGCCTCTCTAAGGCTCACAGATGGCCTCAGTGGAAATGCAACTTCAAATAGCAGGCTCTTGCCTTCCCTTGGCTCTTGGGCCTGTAATCTTTTTCTACCTTGTTGCCTCTGACAAATTTTTTTTTTGCAACACTCTGTATAGTTTTTCTATTTGAACACAGTGGGAGACTTGAGTCAAATTATTTGGTCTGTTAGTAACAGAAACAAAAGTTACACTTTTTCTTTTCCTTTTGGTGGTCTGAAAACATCCTGCCCTACAGATTTTATTCTTTAGGTACTGCTTAAAACTAATTTCTCACCACCGAAATGTCCCTATCAAAATATAATAGAAATCGTAGGGAAAATAATGAATCTACAATATTGGCATAATGGTTTTATAGTCCATCGTTTTGTGTTATCCTTATAATAACACTAGGATAAAAGTAAAATGCTTTTTCTATCATTGTAATTCAGAGATGGGGAAAATGAAGTACAAAAGAATGACTTGTCCATGTTCAGAGAATAACTTTAGAGGTAGTTGCTGATCAGAGGCTTCTTTAAATTAGTTTCTTTCTTTCTTTCTTTTTTTTTTTAGAGACAGGGTCTCGGTCTATCGCCCAGGTTAGGGAGCATTGGTATGATTTATATCCCTGCAGCCTCAAACTCCTGGGCTCAAGCAATCCTCCCGCCCCAGCCTCCGAAGTGGCTGGGACTACAGGCATGCGCCACCATGCCTGGCTGATTTTTTATTTATTTTTTATTTTATTTTATTTTTTGAGGAGACAGGCTACTCTCAAACTCCTGAGCTCAAGCTGTTCTCCTGCCTCAGCCTCCAAAAGCGCTGTGATTTTATTAACGTGAGCCACCGCACCGACCCAAACCGTAATGTCCGTTTCTCAGTCCTTTCCTTTCAAAGCACATTCTAGAAAGTTCTGTGTGAAGCACAAGACAAGCATTTGCTTCAGAGGTGACACTATCTGCGTGCGACTTGACTATTTTTTCCTGGTTCCTAGATTGCTTACACAGGGCTGCCGTAGAGGAAGCAAGGCTTGCCCCGTGATAGGGTTGCAAAAAGGTAACACTAACCCCAAAATAGGTCCAGTGCGGTGGGCGCCTGGTTTCACTCCTGAAAGAGTTTGGTGTTAGAAAATGAGTGGCTTCCTCTGTACTCTCTCTTCTCTTGTCTTTTTGTATGCATCCTGCTCTCTCCAAAAAGCATGATCTGCCCCAATTACCCTTGTAGGAAAAAGAAGGAAAACAAGGTATCTGGAGGAAGAAGAAATTACCCATTACATATATTTGGGTTGGGGTCTAATTTTTACTAATGACACCCGTGGAGACAAGTAGTGGCATTTGGATTCTCAAAATAATGTTAGCTATTATTACTCCCCATCTCTGAATTACAATGATAGAAAAAGCATTTTACTTTTATCTTTTGTGTTGTTATAAGGATGACACAAAAAACGATGGGCTATAAAACCATTATGCCAATATTGTAGATTCATTATTTTCCCCGTGATTTCTATTATATTTTGTTAGGGACGTTCAGGTGGTGAGAAATTAGTTTAAGCAGTACCTAATTCTCTGTATAGCCCTACCCTCTCTTTCCTGCATTGTTTTTGGACTTGACTTCCATAAGTAACACACTCGTAGTCTCTACTGCCTGTCACTCATGATGAATTGGAGGTGTTAGAACACACTGTCTTTTGGATCAGAAGAGAAGTAGTAAAAGCAGAAGGAGCACACTCTAAGAGCTGCTTTTGCTAGCGTACCCTGAATTGATAATCCAGGTTTCATAGCTACACGATAACTCAATGGACACCCCAGCATATCAAAATAATGGAGCGCTTATCATGTGAGGAGTAGCCGAGGGACATTGTAGGCGTAGGATCAAGTGAGTTCCATAAATGTTAGCTATTATTAAGCAATAGGGTCAAAGATTATGGATGTGAATTATCATGGTCTTTCTTCTTATTAACCTCCCATTCCCTCTAGAAGAATCCTCTTACTCACCCTCCTTTCTGGCAGAGACAGACAAAATAGCAAAACTGGGAGGACAGAACAACATAGACTAGAGAGAAACAAGTAGAGAAAAGTCTTGGATGTAGAAATTTTTTGAAGATTCTTTGCCATACAAGCGTGTACAGATTAACATGCAGTTAGAGATGAGGATGGTAATGATAGCCTTTATTTTATTACCATTGCACAAGTAAGTATAGTCTGAAATGCTTATAAATTATTTTCGGCTATCTGGATACACTTTCCTGGAAAGCACACTGTGCTGTCGGACCACATAGTTTCAAGATTCGTAAGGACTACAATTAACTCCAGGACTCTGGTCATTTTTTCAATTATCAGCACAAGGCAAGGAAGAGCTATGCAGATTCTTTAGCCATTCATAGCCTGTGAAAATCTTTACCCTGAACAACTGGGTACATACTAGGGAACGTTGAATTTTGGCAAAACACTTTAAAGAATAATTAAACTAAACTAAAAATCCATTTTGGAACCATGGGGTAGACTGTCTTCCTAGAAAGCTTATAATAGAGGGAGACTTTAAAGATTTGATGATTTATAACAGGTGTCCTTAAACTACGGCCCGAGGGCCACATGCAGCCCGCCGAGGACCTTTATCCAGCCTGCCGGGTGTTTTTGCCCCCGCTGCCTGTCCTGCTCAGCGGCCGACTTGTCCCAGGCCCGCAGTGCACACTCTCCAACGTTCTGGGGGACAGTGGACTGGCCCCCTGTTTAGAAAGTCTGAGGACCTCTGATTTATAAAGTCTTTATTTCAGCAATAGGGACCTTTTAGTTTATATTTCTCTAATCCATATAAATAGAGCCTTCAATTCTCGGCTACTGAAATCGGGTTCTAGAAATGTAATCTAAGTAGAATGGAGGGAGAGGCAACGCAGGAAAATGGAAACATGGACTGTTTCCTTCCAGGGGAAGGAAAAAGCAAACTGAAATCTCTTTTCTTCTTTTACAATAGTGAGTCCTTTTTTCAGACAGATGTCTTCAGCCATAACCAAAGCATTGTCTCTCCATCGTAAAGAAAATCTAGCATCATGTCAATTGCGGCATGGCTGAAAGAACGGTGGCAAATACTTATATTGGCATTGATGAGACTGCTCCCAGCCCCCACCCAATGGGGATTCGCCAGTGGGTTCAGGATAGACTTGGTCATGGAGCCGAATTCAAAAACAACTCCTCCCCCAAGGAAAGATGAGAGTACTACGATCTTCTTTCTGGGCTCTTCTCGTCAGACATTGCTTTCCCGAGAGCAGAATCTGGCTGAGAAGGCTGAGATTTGGAGTACATTTCACAAGGCATGCTGTAGAGAACAGAACATGTGCTAAACAGGGAACTCCCTCCTTTCTGTCTACCTCCACTCTCTGTGATTATGATATAAGCGTGGTCCAGGGGCTGAAATTGTAGCGAATTTTTCGAAAATGCTGGTGTTGGGATTTTGGCTTGACAGTACATCTATAGCTACTGATAATGCCGTTTTGGGCTGACTCGGTTGCTTTGAAATTGCATGGCTCTATTATGAGTAAACGAGAGACACCAACCAATTATCTATAAAATAACGATGCACACACAGAGGAGAGTTTGATGAATTACAGATGAACTCCGCTGACACAACAAGGTGTGGAAACCTGCCCGGCTCTGGGTTTCCATCAGACTCAGGGGCGAAACTTGCATATTTTACAAAGGAAGGACATGCCCCACTCGATTCCGATGTGGGATATGAGTGGGAATGGGGAGATGGCAGAATCTCTCGCTTCTGTTGCACATAGGGTTGCTTTAAAATTAAGTAGGAAACCTAAACAGGTATAGAGGCAGCAAATCTAAGTATTACAATACCTGCATCAAGAATTATCATACTCTAGGGAGGAGGCAATGTTCGATAAGAAATGCAGACACTGTCATCTTAATGTCATTTAGAACAGAGACTAAAAGAGCCACACTGAGAAACCCTCATCCCAAAAGGGAGCCAATTCATAAATTTATGAATCGCAGAGAGAAGCTGCAGGATTCCTGGAAACAAAGGAAGGTCGACCTCATGGGGATCTGTCAGGGGGTGAGTGAGACAACTGCAACTTGACTCGGCCGTCTTTGGACCGTTGACCTCTGTGTGCATGGCAAAGCTAACGTCTGTTTTTCACGAGTGCTCAAGAAGCAGAGTCAAAGTCATTTTCTGCTAGGCAAAGGACACAGAGTAGCTAAAACATCAAAACCTCCCGCAGCTTGGCATGGGAAGGTAAAGAGAATTCTACACAACTAATCCAACACTGGGGCCTTGATAGCTTCAAGATGCTAAGGAGACAGTTTATAGTTTTGGAATGGTCCTAATGCCGCTCTTGTTGTGCTGAGGATTAATCTGGGTTTATATATAAAGAAGATATAGGGCAGGGTTTCTACTCACCAAGGAAATGCTAGGTATGTCTACACCACGCAGTCAGCCAACAGCAGCTCTTTGCCTATTACCGTATTTCCCCGAAAATAAGACCTACCCAAAAATAAGCCCTAGCAGGATTTCTGAGCATTTGTGCAATAGAAGCCCTACCCTGAAAATAAGCTCTAGTGATGGGCGTGGCTATGCAGCACATCTGCACAACCCATGTATTTCCTTGTAGAGCAGTAAAAAAGATGAGCAGCCCTTCTCATCTGCCCCATCGTGACAGCTACTATCCCAGAGGGGACCGGAAAGGCCCCACCAACAAGGTCGGCTCCCCCTTCCGGGTCCCGGCCATCCTGTGCATGCTGCGAGCTGAGCCTTTGAGGGGAAAATAACACATCCCCTGAACATAAGCCCTAGGGTGTCTTCTGGAGGAAAAATAAATGTAAGACCCTGTCTTATTTTCGGGGAAACACGGCATATTTCCTTGTCCTGTCTCTCAGTATAGGTGTTCATATTCCTCCCTGTAATCTGCTGGTTTTTACGTAGACTATTGGCAAGCCCTGGGAGTTGGGTTCCTAGAAGAAGGAGCAATTTCAAACTGATCCAAACGATCTAACCACCCACTAAGTGCCAATAGGCAGCATGCCTTCCTGCCTGGTGTCATCCAGCCACGTGCAAAATAACGATCCATCAGCCCTAGGAAGCTGACTCTGGTTTTCCTCTATGCACCTCATCTTCTCCACATGCCTGTAGAGAGGCCAGCAGACAACACGAAGAGGATAAAAAGACTACTTGGAGGGTGCGAGGAAGCTGGGGCAGGGAGATGATGCGGGACTGGCTTAGGGGTCGGAGCAGGAGCACAGAGCACCTGCTCTGGGCTGGAAGTCTGTTCTCTGCTGTCCTTTCTCCAAAGATGGGAATCACACGCCTTTGTAAGATCGTTTTAGGTGATAGACATTGAATCGTCCAGCTTTTTAATCCTTCTGAATAGGCCAAATAGAGAGTCTCGGTTTGGTCCTGCAATGAAAATGCCTGTAACAGTGGCCAGCCTAACTTTTCTTATCAGGGAGAATGAGCCTCAGACTCAGTGGCTGCAGGCAAATAACCATGCAGAGCTGGAATCTGTCAGCACTGATTTTCTCTTACGTTTGTTTTTACGCTTAACTTCTAATTACAAGTGGTACCCCTTTTTCACTTCATAAATTTGAAGATACATTTACTGGAATTTAAAGAGTATTCACTTTTCTTAAAATTACATTTTAAGAAAGAATGCCCTCAGTGGTACACAAAGATAAGAAAAACTATGACAAAAATGGGAAAGAATGAAATTTGGAAAACACTGCGTTTATCCCAGGGATAGGCATGTAGTCCAAGGGTAGAGAAGAGAGGGAGGCCAACCCAGGCGGGAATCGGCATGGTCTAAAAAACTTGCAGGTGGAGCAGAGGCAGTCGGTGAAACCCATTTTGGTGCCTGCTACCTGGTTGGAGTAGGACAAGGAGGCAGGTGATATTAACAAGATGGCCGAGGAAGCAGAAGGGAGCTGCTTGTAGCAGAAGCAGAGAGGCTAAAAAGATTATCTGGAAGGCACAAGGGGAGAAGGAAGAGGCTGGAAAAGCAAGCTCTTTTAGCAAGACCAAGGCTGACAGTACACAGACTAGGAGACTGGCCTTTACGGTGGGTATGTGTGGGTTCAAACTAGAGCTTTGTCACAGCAAACCGGACTGGGAAACAAACCGAAATCCACACGAGAGTACTGCAAAACAAGCTTTTATCACGCCGTGGGCTCAGAGGGGTCTCACCTCCAAATTCTGAGCAAAACGGGGTCTGAGCCTGGTGGCTTTTATATGATACAGAAGCATACGGTTACAAAGTCTGCACAAGAGTGAGGTCTAGTTTTGCGTTACTCTATAGTTGCTTAGTCATGCTAGTTTGCAGTTATGCTCAAGATTGAAATCTAGTCAAAGGTCACTCCAGAGTTGCTTAGTCATGCTAGCTTGTAGTTATGCACAAGACTGAAATCTAGTCAAAGGTCACTCTACATTTGCTCAGTCATGCTAGCTTGCAGTTATGCACAAGATTGAAATCTAGTCAAAGGTCACTCCAGAGTTTCTTAGTCATGCTAGCTAGCAGTTATGCACAAGATTGTAATCTAGTCAAGTGTCACTCCAGAGTTGCTTAGTCATGCTAGCTTGCAGCCAGCATAAGCACAAGATTGAAACTAGTCAAAGGTCACTCCAGAGTTGCTTAGTCATGCTAGCTTGCAGTTATGCACAAGATTGAAATCTAGTCAAAGGTCACTCCAGAGTTGCTTAGTCATGCTAGTTTGCAGTTATGCTACTCTTAGGAAGGGAGTGGAAAAATACTCCCTTACATTCCCCACTCTTGATGCCCCTAAATGCTCTGTGGCCATTGTCACCAGAGAGCATCTCCTAAATTGTTTAGTGGACAGTATGCTTGGAGGGTCACGATGCGGGCTGTGGCCCTTTGGGCGACTGTAGCTTCTATAAACTTAATGATCTGGCTGAGAATGCAGGGCCCTATAGTGACAAGAAGGAGGATGGTCATGAGGGGACCAGCAGGAGGGAGTAACCAGGAAGACCATTGTCCCAAGTTGAACCCTAAGCAGTTTTGGCTTCCCTGTCTTTTTCATTGGACTCTTAGTTCGTTTACCTTTTGTGTCACTATCCCTGATTGGTTCACATAAGAACAACATTCCTCCCCCAGGAATATGCAGGTTCCCCCTTTTTTCAGCAGCCAAGAGATCTGGAGCTTTCTGGTTTTGAAGGGAGTTGAGGAGTTTAGTTGACCCTGGTCAACTAAACTAATAGCAGCTGCTAAACAAATAGCAGCCATGAGTCTGCTATTTGTTCTACATCATCTGCCAGTTAGTTCCTGGGATAGTTTTTGGCATATGTGTAGTGAGGTCCCCAATCCCCGAAACCCAGCTCCCATGCTGGTAGTATAGTGCTGGTGGCCCTGGCTACATTGACCCATCTTCGGCTGGCTACAGATGGGCAGTTGTAGGCCTGGGCCACGGTGGTTTGGGGCAGAGTGAAGACGGTGAGCTACCGGAGTTGTGGCCTTGGGTGAGTGGAGACTGATGGTAGCCCACTACCCACAGGGGCCTTGACGGTGGACTCTCAACGTCAAAATACCTGCCCCTGCGAGGAGTGGGGTGAGCAGAGGGACTGCATGTTTTTTACAGACATTTAGGGAAGGGTTTAGGGCTAATTCGATTTGGGAAATATTATAGATTGAAACATCTGGAACCAGGAATATCTGGGTACATGCCCAGGTCCGGCCATCCAGAAGACAGAGACATAAAGATTTACCATATAGGAAGAGCACGCCTTCTCCAGGCTAGAGAATATTGGAGCTGAAGGTGAGCTTTTTATCACATAGATTGCCTGGGAGAGTCCCTACAGGCTTGCTCCCTCTTGAGCTGAGGAGCCAAGTGACATTAAATGATCTGGCCAGATGTATGCCAGATGTCATCACCAGTCCAACTAGGACGGTTTTGTTGGGTTCTGGCTCAGGGGCTCTCCAACCTGTGGGCATCGAAATCCCGAGGTACAGTTGCCTATTGAGGGGGGAGCAAATCCAACAGTGAGTCTGATTAGGTAATGCCTTCAGTGTGCTATTAATAATCCAGGCTATCTCTTGGCAGGACTCGACAGAGTTCTGGAAGGTGGGAAGATAGGCCTTTGGGGTGCCTGCCCCTCAATTTGCATCTTGTTTTATTGGGAGCCCTGCTCCCTAAACCCAACAAGCCATGTCTCTTTGTCTTCCCC
>VSMD01033446.1:0-32063 GCA_008750895.1 Mirza zaza
TTTTGAAAGATAGATAAAATAACAGGATTATTTAAATAAATATAAAGATACAAAACTATCTGACTTAATTAGTTAACTGGGTTTCTCCTGAGCCATATTCAACTAGCCAAGTAGTACTTAACATATAATCTGCTCCTGTCAATGGATTCTTTATGAGATTTTTAATAAGCAGATTACAACTATCACATTTTAGTAATAAGTATCTTAAAACATAAGGTTCAATAATGTGCATAATTGTTTGCTCAGTTAAACTTCAGTTATGTTTCAATACCTATTGCTCTTGGGTGATGAACATGAAGTTTCTCATAAAATACAACAAAAAGAATTGTTAAAATGACAAAAGTATTCAGTGCGCAGAGCAAAGGCAAGGACTCTGAATTGTTGGTGATGGTTTAGACCGTAGCTTCATATTAGAATTACCCAAGGAGCTTCTTAAAAATACTGATGCCCAGGCCTTGTGCTCATAAGATTCTGATTCACTTGCCCTGGAGTTTTCAGGACTTCTGCATTTTTACAATGCACCCAGATCATTCCAAAGCACTGTTATGGCTGGAACCATATGGGATGCATGCCCTAACAACTCTTGGGTAGATGCTGTACTAGGTCCGTGGTCTGTCCTTACTAGCCATGGCTAGGCCTAAACTATTCCAGATATATAACTAACTACGTTTTAGACTACTTTTATCTGTCCTCAGAGGAAAGAAAGGCAAAATTATACATATTTTCTTTTTTATTGTTGTTGTTTTGAGATAGCGTCTCACTCTATCGCCTTAGGTAGAGGGCAATGGTGTCATCATCATCACAGCTCACAGCAACCTCAAACTCCTGGGCTCAAGCGATCCTCCTGCCTCAGCCTCCCGAGCAGCTGGGGGTATAGGTGTATGCCACAACACCCGGCCAATTTTTCTATTTTTAGTAGAGACAGGGTCTCACTCTTGCTCAGGCTAGTTTGAACTCCTGAACTCAAGTGATCCTCCAGCCTCAGCCTCTCAGAGTGCTAGGATTATAGCTGTAAGCCACATATTTTCTGTTTTTTAACCCTTCCATCCTTGATAATCATTCCAAATTTTCCATTTACATGTTTACCTTGAGTCAGCATATTTCAAACTGTGGGCTCATGACCAATGGGAAGGTTGTGAAATGAATTCAATGGGTTGTGACCAACTTTAAAACTAACAGAATAGGATATATTAGAGATCAGTAGTAAGAGTAAGTAGGATTTGTGAAACTTTTATCTATGGTTAAATACATGTATATGTGTATGTGTGTGTGTGAATACATATGCTGAGTGGTAAAATAAAGAGTAGTTCTGTAGTAGATTGTTGAGTTCTCAGCCAGTTCCAGCTGTTTATATTTTTCTCACTGTCAGAAAACTGAAAAACTTCATGTCATGAAAATTACATAAATGACACATGAATGACAAAAATGTCATGAAAAGTAGGAGTTTACCCAGTCATAATTTTAATCAAATTAGTACTGAACTCATAAAAAATCTTGCAATATAATAGAATAAGCATGGAATATATCCTGTGAATGTAGATTGGGGTGGGAAAGGTATACAAATTAACTTCTAATCTGTACTGCCAAGGATTTTCTTGCCTCTTTCTCTAAATATCTCACTAATGTCTTATGTCACATAGATTGATCTTCCTACTTACAGGAGACATTTTTTTGGAGGTTATATTTTTTAATTATTTTTTTTCTCAATACTTAAAATTGTTATGGGTTTAAACACTTCAATAAATTCATTAAAGGAGAAGTTATCCAAGATTTTTGTTCATGAATATCCTAGTACCAAAGCTTATGATATTTTATACGAACTATTCAGTGATGGTTTTCAGTTTGCAAAGTTATCAAAAAGGGTGGAAGTACATAAAAGAAAATGATGTTTCTTTTCACAGCATTATTGTCCACCTACATGGAAAATTTGTGTTTTTCTTTGAAAAACTATCCTTTCAAGAAGGTTGTATAATGCAACAATGAAGATAATGCTCCCACATACTCTCTAGTTGGTCTAAGACTTAATAAAAAGACTGTCTGCTAACATCCCAGGTTACTTGCTTTATCTTATTTTCCTCCTTTGCTGCCCATACCCAGGTTCTGGTTCAGTGAAGGCTACTCAAGAATGCTTCTACTTTTCACGATGGGCACTGTACCCTCATTGTCATGGTGTGTGGCCATGTTGGGTTACTGAGGTTCATCCCCGGACATTAACAGAGCCAGCAGACTGGGATGGGAGTATTCTGTGAAGCCAGGTATTACTTTGTAGCATGTCTTGTCATTTCATCTAAATTTCTTTGTATCCTTCCAATAAATCTCTTTGTATTGGAGCCAATTTTAATAGGTTTCTGTTCACTCATTCACTTATTGAACACTTACTGTGTGCCAAACAGGTAATAATAATCAGCATGGTCCCAGCATTGTGGAGTCCACTTCCCTACCACGAAACTTCCCCTGATTAAAACAATTTATGCTATTATTTTCCCTTGAAATGGACTTAAAGTCAAGGCCCATAGGCTTTAACGTTTGCAGAGGAACAAGGGCAGCAGTGACTGGGGCAGCACTGTGCACAAGATCTCGATGATCACTTGAATAGCAGAATGTTCCTGAAGGCTCTTCCTCTCCTGTTTCAGCAAAGGTCCTAGAAAGGCTAAGGGCAAAACAATAGATGGTGAATACTCCTACACCTTGGAGCTGTATACATCTTGTAGGACTTGCAAAACGCAATTCTTCTGACCCTTAGCTGAAATTCAGCTTTTTAAATTTGCACATTCAGCTTTTAAAAGAGGTCAGAGGGACTAACGAAGGAGAGACAGGAAATTCAAGAGAGGATATCTTTTGAGAGTGTTGTTGGCACATTGAGTTTTATCTCTTCATTGTATTTTAATGGCAGTGGAGAGAAAGACAAATGTTTTCTGACTGTGCTCTATGAGTCCTACTTGTTCAACATGGTAGTTATGGTAATTATACTTTTTAATAGATTAAGGAGTAATAAAATATAGTCCAAAAAAAAAGAAAAGAGAGAGTATGAATCAGGAAGTCACCATCTAGCTGTGTGTCTCTGAATATATCATTGGTCTCTCTGAGACTCAGCTACCTCATCTCCAAAATAGGTGTTGCATTAGGCCAATGAAATCATTCAAATGGAAATCTCCATAATTTCTGGCCTCTCTTCCCTGCTCTGTGGATGCTTTTGGGTGATGGTAAGGAAGGAGTGTCTCAAGGGCACAGGTTTAAAATCTCTGAACCTTTTTGAGTCCCTGAGCTTCTGTGGTTTAAGATTCTAAGATTTGAAGTTTTTTTTTTTTCTTTTTCTTTTTCTTTTTTAATATCCCAAGAAGCTGTAAGATATGACTTTTCTTGAAAGTAAAGTCTTTTGGTAACTTTGGTATTCCCTTCACTGTCGCTATTAACCATGTTCTCTTGAAACCATTCCTCAGCTGGCAGGCATAATTTTCTCTTTATATCCTTCGTGCATACTAAACCCACTTATTCAAAGAAGGAAAATACCAAAAAAAAAAAAAAAAAAAAATTCAACTCTCACGTTTTGAGTCCATGACTCAGACTTAAAAGAGTAAGCCTACACCCACTTAATACTCTTACTTTCTCCAGTTTGTCAACTAACAGAATGACAGACATTCTCTCATAGTTGAACTTACTTGAGGCTTCTTATATTCTAGAACATTAGATATTTTAATTGCTAAAAAAAATACTTTAGGAAAGTTGCTTCAGTTCATTGAGTGATGATGTTGTTTGTTGAAACATGCTGGTTTAAACATCTGCAGGTCTTTTCTTTCTAGGCAATGACTGTAAGGGCAAAGAGAGGCATTGCTTTTTAAAATACTCCCTTTAAAATGTTCTTGTGCTACAGCTGTAAGTGCTAAAGGAAATCATTTTACAATGCCATTTCAGATATTCAGACAAAAATCATCCCTGTAGTAAGAAAAGAATATTCAAGATTTTGTAGAAAAATATTTATCAACATAAGTCAAAGAAACAAAAGGGAAAAAAAGGTGATGCTTCCTTGGTCTTTTGGAAACAGAGCCACAGAGGTTATTGTGATCCCTTAGGAAATAAGAACTATTTTTAGAATGGTGCATATATCATTATCATAATAGTGCAAAATGTTTTGACTTTTGCTTAATGGTCACCAGCACTAATGTGCTCCTAATCACAAATTACCTCCTTATGCTGCTCTCTAATAATAGCCATCATTTTTCTAATAATATCATAGAATCCAATATGAATTTAGCTTAACACATGAATAAATATACATGTTGTGATTAATTTTATGTGTCAACTTGACTGGGTCACTGGATGTCCAGATACTTAGTTAAACATTATTCTGGGTACACCTGTGAGTATATTTTTGGATACGATTAACATTTCAATTGGTAGACTGAGTAAACATAATTGCCCTCCAAAATTTTAGTGGCCTTCATTCAATCAACTGAAAGCCTGAACAGAACAAAAAGGCTGACCCTCCCACAAGAAGGGACTCCTCTTGCCTACCTGAGCTGGGATATAGGTTTTTTCTTGCCTTTGGACTTGAGCTGAAACTTCTGCTCTTCTTGGGTATCCAGCCTGCCAGCTTTTGGACTAGAACTTATACTGATGGCTCTCCTGGGTCTCTAGCCTGTTGGCTGCAGATCTTGGGACTTTTCAGCCTCCATGATTGTATAAGCAAATTCCTTAAAATAAATCTCTTTCTATGTATATGTACATCGTGTTGATTCTGTTCTCTGGAGAATCCTAATACACATGGAAATAACATTTTAAATCTTTAAACAAGAAAATGTGTGAATATCTCATATACATAAACTTTAGCCCATTCCCCTTTTCTGGAATTCTGTTGAAAAAAAAATCCATAGCCTTTAAAATATTTTACTATTCCAAGGACCTTCCCAGGGCAAGCAGACCAATGTTTAAAAATTTTTTTTTTCTTATGATTTCATTTTTTTTTTTTTTTGGTGTGTTTCTCCAGGAGAAGCTACTAGTAGAGCTCTTCCAACATTGCTGATATTAAGGTAATCACCCTGCTCTTGCTCCTTTGTTTTGAGTGGCTCATTACAAGTAGGGATTGGGGTAGTGGCAGAGGGGCAGGAGAGCACGAGGGGGTTCTGGGTGGTGCCAAAGTGACCACACATAAAGCTTATCTGCATGGATGACCTGCTAACGTGGGGTGCCTGGCCACAGTGGTGTCTCACCCACACAGTGTTCAGGATGCCAGCTGCTTTTTAGGGACATCCCTGCCACTCCCTTTACCTTTAAGGCTGATACTTAACACTTCCAGAAAGAAGTATATCCTCTTCTTCCATATTAAAGCTAAACTTAATGCTCACTAACTATGTGGGCCAATGTCAGTAGCATAAACACTGAAACTGAGCCAATGCAATAAACATTATTATGGCCTCTGTTCAAGGGACAGCATAACTATATTTTAATAGGATACAATTTATTGGGGATTGGGGACAGGCACAGTATAGCCTTCACCTGGGCCTTGTCCCCTGAAGGAACACACACGACCCACAGCTCCCCTGGTTATGCTAGCTTCCCAACACCATCAACTACTAAGAACCCAACTATGTAAAACATCTCTGGGGAATTTCACTGGGGGCCAGGCTTCTCCATGACAGGCACGTTCTTAGAAAGCAAGTTAAAACTGTAATTGTCCAGGGGCTTCCGATCCAACACAAACATTTTCATCTTAATACCAGCGCTAACTGGTGATTTAAGTAACTGAAGAATAATGCTTATATTTTTATGCTCAACATGTAACAGACTGCAGTTGTCTAAAGCCAACCACTTGGCATATCTTTATCTTTCCAAGTAGACTCTGTAAATGTCATATCTTTATGCATATTCAACTTCCCTACCATTCAAAACTTTGTGCCTATACAGGCCTGTACTTTGAGAAATTATAGGTAATCTTAGACCAATCAGGGCCCCCACTGAGACACTGTGTAGGGCCAGATCCTATTTCCTTATTTTCCACACCCTCCTCATCTTCCTCCTAGAACAAACAAATGCAGCAGATATACAAATGTTATCTGTACCCCTTCCTTCATCCCATCCTCAGTCAATGGCAGTAGCAAACATCGTTACTACACCCTCATTCCTGTGATAGCAATTTTAATATAACAACATTTTAATCTTACTACATTTAATTTCACTCTGTTTCTGAGATGAGGTAACAAATACACTAGAAAGGGCAGCAGACTACAAGTTAGCAGCCTGTAGTTTAAGCCTTAGTTCTATAGTTTGCCTGGCTCTGGTGAAAACACTTACTCATTTGTTTCACATTTTCTCATCTGCATAATGTAACTTGGGTCAGCTCGGAATGTCTCTGACAGTTCTAAAATTCTATGATTCAATGATTCATCAACCATCACTTGACAACCAGTAATATCCACCATGATGCATGCAACTCAAGCTAGTAAACCAATTAGTTAAGCAATCGCCATGGCAAAGTTAGCTCTGGTTTTGGATCACTTTTTAAAAAAATCCTAAGAAACCTCAGTGTCACCTAGGGAAGACTAGGCGATAACAGATCATGAAGATAACAGAGATAAAAGCAAATTATGGTAATATCTGGCAATATCTGGTGGGTTTTTATTACCCACTTAGCCACTGCCACAGTGGCTCACAGACACACTATTTACTTGTTATTTAATTGAGGGATAGATAAAAAGATGAATACTTTCTCATCTGTTAGTACTCAGGAAACTAAGGAATGACCATATAGTGCATCCAATGATTTGTGCAATGTGTCAGACATCTGGGCTTTATTTTCACTATTGTTATTTATTAAAGAGTAGAAATGATTAATACCGAGACATCTGGCCCTGCTTATTACCCACATTGCAAGTTGTAAGCAAAGATATACCCAGGAAATTAACATTCATATCTGGACATAAAAGTCTGGATTAAATTTTCCTTCTTTAAATTTAAGTCTCTACCAATAAGGTAGAGACTTTACAAAATAACTTCTCTTCTCAAGAATGATGCTTCGAAAAAAGCTTCTACCAAATTTAGCAATTACATATTTTTTAGGTTTATTACATTAATAAATATATTTATTGTATAGCTATATATAATCTTACGGTGGAATAGTTTTTCTAAAAGAAATGCCCTTATTAAAAACCAAGAACATAAAGTGCCTAAATGCTTTCATTTTGTATAAGACCAGAGCCAACACTGTCAGAAAATGATTAACACTCAGACATTCTCACTATTGTCAAAATACTGAACAAAGAGTCAGAATGCAGGACTGCCTCGGGCATTCCCAGCTCCCTGACGTCAATTCAGATCAAATTCAGATAACTTGCTGTGCCAGCTGCTTGATTCTCCAATTCTCTGAAAATCTATTCTCTTTAAAATGAGGTTGCTATCTAAATACCATCAAAACTACTTTGAAATATTGGGAAAAGGGCTTAAGCTCTTTTTGAATACTTTTAACCACCCCACAACAGCAAGCCTATAGAAAATGATCAACTCTTTCTGATTCCCTTCAATTATGATTGCTATATTGATATAAAATTGTTTTCTGGACTCTATAGTTTGATGTAGAATGAAAGACAATCTGCAGTCTGTTAAAATTTAACTCATATAGGTTCATGGATATGGTTTAGTTGCAGACTCCGTAATGCATGTGGCCCTCTGGGCTTCTGAAAACAGTGTTGCCTAGGAAACCATACTGTTTGATTGTTTGCTCCCTACCTTCCATCCCACTTTCCCAGTCTTTTCTCTATGTCACCATCTCATGCCACAGTAGACTTTCCATGGATCCCCTTCAGAAATAAGAAAAGGCTTTCGACTATTCGAAATAAACATTACCTTAAATATTGCTCCTCTAATAGAAATAAACTTTTCACCTTAGTTAGTATAGGTGATTTTCTGTGCCATCTTGTATTAATTCTTTACAAATTGCCCAGTGTCATACAACTTACAAGTGGCGGTGCTGAGGTTTAACCATGTGGTCAGATTAAAATGTTCATGTCTTAACCAATAGGATATATTGTTTCCCTTTCTGAGTATAAAAAGTACAAAAGAGAAATGTCCTATGAACCTTTAAAGCATTAAATATTCAACATCCTGTGTGGCTTCACTAAAAATACTAGATTATTACTAAGCATTTATTATAGGTCAATACTTGACATGCCTGTATTATAGTGGGAAATAAAATGAAAGTAATAAAGTGTTTACTCCCTGCATCGAGAACTTAACTTTATAAATACAATTTTATTTTGCAAAAGCAGGTAATATTCCTTCTTGTTTTAGTTTCCAGCCCAAGAGTTGTCTAATTCAATGATGCTTAGAAGAGGAAGTGAGACAATAGGGTCTTAGATCCATCATTTAAAATCTTAAGATTCATCTCTTTAGTATTCGTGATAGAAAGTAAAGCAAACAAACAAAATCCTAGTCACTATGGAGCTAGGGGAGAAAGAAACTTCTTTACTGACAATAAAAGGCAAAGCAGAGTCTAATAAGAGATACAGCAATATGCTCTTTGGGAACAAGAAATGCTTCGTTGGAAGGTGTTTTCACTGTCTGTGGAAAGGTGAATAGAACTTCTACTGGGAGTGGAAGGGGGTGAGAGAAATTCCAAGTTGATAGAACATTAAGTACAGAGTAATGGAAATGGGTAAAAAAAAAAAAATCACTTGAAATTTTCATTTGTGCTCAGTTAATCAGAGACTAAGAGGAAATGAGGAAGTGAGACTGGAAGATGCAGACTGTAAGTCAAGAACCAGGTTCACAGCCCCTCACACACGGGGCTTGCTGAGTGATCTTGGACAAGCTACTTAAATCCAGCTTCCTCATGGGTAAAATCAGGCTCTCAACCATATCATTTTCCTAGTTATTTATCAGCCTAGTTAACTATGCACACTGTTATTCTAGAAAGGGTTAAACTGCTTTATAAGGCTACATAAGCTAAAGTAACAT
This sequence comes from Mirza zaza, assembly GCA_008750895.1. Classification (NCBI taxonomy): domain Eukaryota; kingdom Metazoa; phylum Chordata; class Mammalia; order Primates; family Cheirogaleidae; genus Mirza; species Mirza zaza. The sequence continues at coordinate 8,947 of VSMD01033446.1, forward strand.
TAAATAAAAAGTAATCAGGAAAGAGAGGAGCACAAAAATGTGCCAGAACTGAGGGTAATCCAAAAAGGCACATCATGAAGACTTATTCCTTGGCTATGAACTTGACTCTAAGCTTTAGAGCAATCTCTGAACAAGTGCAACCTAATGAGTTATACAACTCAAGGGAAGAAATACTTCCCTCCTAGCACTGTAAGGCCCAAGTGAGATCGTGCGTGCAACAAACATTCATTTCCTTCTCACTCCTCTTTGCAATGGTGTGTAGTACAGGTACTGGGAAGGAAGGAAGCTGCCAAGACTGTCCTTTTAGAGAATTACCACAAGTCACTGTCTGTCACTCCACTTCTTCCCTGCCCTCTCCACCTCTGCCCATCAGACACACAGTGTGCACAGACACAGGGGTGCCACTCTCCCCCCAACACTTGTGGGAAGGATTCTTGAACTAATGACTTAGACTTGAGCTCTGGGAGCTCCCTGGTTCTCTCAGGTTTCGCTCAGGTCACCATTTACCAGTGGACAGGCATCCCAGATGTCTGACATCAGCAAAAGCAAAAGAATGTCTAGCAGTTGAAGCGAAGTAAAATATAATGGATTTAAAAGCACTGCAATTTCTAAGGCCTGTGGGCCACCCAGTCTATATAACTTTCATTTCCTTTTTTATCTCACATTTTCATGCTTTACCAGTACCAAACAATTTGAGCTATTCAGCTGATGCAAGCTGAGAAAGACACAGTGGAGAGATGCACATCTTGTAAGATTTGGAATAGAGCTATTTAATCTATCAGAAATGAGTTTAGAGTAGATAAGCTATTTAAATACGCATTCGAAATACCATTAATGGGAACATCTCTTCTTCTCTTTGCTCTGTGGTTCTTTTAATAAAATCGCCAAGGGTGACATTAGTGTGTGCATAGCTGTGCACACAGTGCTTAGCAACAGTTACTTAATGTCAGGATATTCATTCATATGAAAAAGAACTAGATCCATATTCAAAAGAGCAATAAACTTTTTAATGAAATATAACCATTAAGAGATAATCTTTTTTTTTTTTTTTTGTATTTTGGAAAGGGCTCTTCAGAGAGCTTTCTAAGTACAGTTGGAATATTCCATAATTTCTGGAACTTGGTAGCAACCAAATACAGTAGTTTAATGTATTACCATGATAAGATATTTTTGGATGTATTAGGATTGATGGTTTAGCTGGTAAGTAAAATTTTAGGATGAGTAGGAGCAAGGCGGATCCAGAAAACATCTGTGCTTTCAAACTGAAATGAGTCAAAAGGAGAAAAATGACAAAATTCTGTGGTAAATAAGCCTTGAATTGTTTTCTAGTCCAAGACAATTTTTAAAATTTTAATATTAATAAGAACTGTTGCTATGGTCCCTCTGTAATACCATTTTTCTCCTGAGGCGTCTGCTCACTCAGGCTCTTTTGTTTCTTACAAAAGCACAAGCCCTTTGGAAAATATTAATTAGTTTCTTTCTAGATATGTCAGAACTATTCTTTAGTTAAATGCTATTTAAGTTGATAAGTGGAATTACTTTGTCTGCTAGACCTCCAAATTTCTGGGGAGAGTTACAATATTTAAAATTCATATCTTGTGGAATCCCAGTTGGAAAATACAGAGTTCTTTGGTTAAAGAATCTGAGATATTTGTTATTTTAATGAAAGCAGATGTATAGTGTTTTAGTATTCCTTTTTCTTTATTGCTTCGATATTCTCAACATTTGAATTAATAAGATTTGGGGTGCCTTAGCGGTATGGATGAATTCCTATTCATTTCCTTGTATCCACATTAAAAAGGGGCTCAAAATGACTCGTTACTGAGAAAGGAAACTTAAAATGAAAGAATTGTTTCATGGTTGCATCTCTAGGGACACCTGATAATATCATGCAATTTTCAGTTTTTCCCCTATTTCTTTATATTCTAATAATCTACAAGTTTTCTAAGGAACATAGCTTTCCCTATACAGTTGTTTTCTCACATATGATAATAGTTATGTAATAGTTATGTAAGACTTCAATGATAATAGTTATGTAAGACTTCAACTTTTTAAAAGTATGTGTTTAATAAAATCCCTGGTATTTCTCTAGAGATAATAATATTATAATAACAGCATTGCCTTAATAAAATAATAATAACACTTTAATTGGTTCTTACCACTAGTGTAATAAAAATATCACTTCGCAAATATTTGCTTGCCTCCTTTGACTCTCTCTCATATGGCCACAAAAATGAAATACCCTTAAGTAAGGTAAATTGATTTCTCTTTCTCTCTCTCTTTTTTTTTTTGAGACAGAGTTTCCCTTTCTTGCCGGGCTACAGTGAGTACCATGGCATCAGCCTAGCTCACAGCAACCTCAAACTCCTCAGCTCAAGTAGTCCTCCTGCCTTAGCCTCCCAAGTAGCTAGGAATATAGGCATGAGCCACCACACCAAGCTAATGTCTCTGTTTTTATTTTTAGTTGACCGGCTAATTTTTTCTATTTTTTAGTAGAGATGGGGTCTCATTCTTGCTGAGGGTGGTCTCAAACTCCTGACCTCAAGTGATCCTCCCACCTCGGCCTCCCAGACTGCTATTTTCTCTCTCTTTTCTTAACTGTGGAATAAGTACCCTCTTAAAATGAGTCTCCATATGCCAAATGATTTTCTAAAAAGCAGCTGGTTGAACTTAGTCAAACAAAAATATTTACTATATTGGCTGTTTTCCAATCCCACCACACTGAAAATAGATTTCTTTTCAGGTAACCATAGCAAATAAGTACTAAGTAGCTTCTTTATGCCAGTCACTCTATCTAATGCTTTTATATATATCATCTCATTTCTATTTGAGTCTTCTAATATACATATATTATGTATAATACATATATTATGTATAATATACATAATATACATATTATGATTTCCATTTTATAGGTGATGCTGGAGAGGTAAATAACAACTGTACAAAAGAAATAAACTAAAAATAGTTTCTAAGCTTAAGAAAAATCCAGAGAATACATGTTCATGCACAGAATTTAAACCACTTAAAAATGCAGTATTGTTTATTTATTGCACTCTACCTTTGTCATTTTTGTGCATTCCTTTATACACCTGCATTTGTATACTATACTAACTAATAATACCAAATTGAAGTAAATTAAACTACTATAACCAAATTTTCTTGTTTTCTTGATGTGGTACAGAAAATAATTAAACAGGTGAACTTACAATACATTATCATGTGCCAAAATTAATTGGGAACTGATAAGGCACCACAAAAGTAAAAGACTCAGTCATTTCCCCACCATAAAGATACTCTACAAAATATTCTGAAAAGCATAGAAATATTTTATAGGTGGCTAAAACCCTTTGTGAAGTTTCAAAAATTAATGTTAGAAAGCAGTTCCCAATGCATCTATGAAGAAACATACTCAATAATAGCTTTTCATATACGTAAACCCTTCACAATAAGGCAAAATGGTAAATAATAGCATAAAAAGCATATTCTAAATATTTGATTACAGAGGTCACTGTTTAGTAAACAGTTCAATATATTGTAATAAGGCAGCTCACAATGTATCAGAAAAACATTAATGTAAAGCTGTTGAAACACAGTAAGGCCTTGTTTTTCCTCTTCTCTCATTCTCAAGTTAAATTGCCTACTAAATAACCAGAATCTCACCCAGTTATAAATAGAAATTAAATAATTGTTTTCTCTAGCAAACAGTAACTCAGTTCTGGAAACCGAATGATAGGTGTCCTGGTGATTTAAATACATAATTGCAATGTTTTAATACGTAGGTAAATTACTAAGACAGAAACTGAATGAATAACTAGTGATTGAGTGGCAGGGTATTTTAGGATCCACCATAATAGGTAGGGAGACTGATTCTACTTATTTGTAAAAATACATTACTGTTTAATTTAGATTCACGAAGCCACACAATCCCAGGATAATAGAGCAAAAGGTGGACTATATATCTGGGCGTCAAACACTGATCTGATCACATCTGCCCACATTTCAAAACAGTTATTTTTTCCAAGTTGTAATACAAATTGCTTTAAAAACCAAAGAACTTAATATAAACACATGGTAATAAGATTAGAAACAACATGAGCTCTGTGAACTTGGCTTTGGCCTTAGAAATCCCAATTAAAGATAGAGAAATACTTCCTTTGAAACTCTGTGATGTGGTGTCAAAAATGCAATGTGCATATAGTGGTAACATTCATGGGTGTTGGGCAGATGGGAGGGGGGAGGAGGGGATGGGTATATTCACACCTAAATGAGTGTGGTGCTCATTGGCTAGGGCATGGACATGCTTGAAGAAGCTCTGACTTGGGTAGGGCAAAGGCAATATATGTAACCTAAACATTTGTATTCCCGTAATACACTGAAAAAGAAATGCAATACAACCTAGGAAGACAGACAATGTAATGCTCTGAGTGTTGCTACCGGGTGACTTCAGACTAACAGCAGCAAGGAAAATATCATCTAAGCTGCTAGAATTGTTTCTGCTCCCAACTGTGAATTCACAATGTGTCAAACATATAATGAAGGAGGTTCCTAGTTGTTAAATAACCATTAAACTTCTGAGGCATTGCTATGTTGTATAATGATGCATTATAGATTTCAAAAATAAATACTAGCTAGAATTAAGATACAAATTCAGCTCCCGAACATCTGTTAGGGAAAGTCAGCGTCCTAATTTCACATGAAAATCAGATCTGTCCACTGAAGCATAAAACCTGGAAACTTCTTTCCTGGTCCACATAATCTCTTATGAAAGTGAGACATCAGGAGAAAGTTGAAATGTTAGTCATAGCTTTCATGTATTTTGGGGCTTTATATCCCCAAGATTATGCAAATGTTTTTTTTTTATGAATTTCATTATTACAAAGAAATTGGATCAAGGTTTCACAACAGTCTTTTAAACTATTACTAACTATCCCTAATCTCCATCTTCCAAAAGACCAGAGAAAGTTCTAAATGTCTAGCAACAGACCCCATGCACCTGTAGTAGGACTCTGAAGCAGCACCTCCAGTGGCCTGCTTATCCCAACATGATCGAAACAATATTTACTCATTGACTGGGGAAGATTTTAAGGTGCACCCAAACCTTATTTCTCACTTGTAATGTTGGTGTGAATGGATTTGTTCTATATATTTCTCCAACAAAACGCTAGTCTGGAATACAGGTTCCTGTATTTGAATCCCTTTCAGGCCACTCTCTGCAGTTACTAACGAAGGCAGAAATCCCTCTGGCTGCTTTTGTCAGTATGTTTTTTCTATCTTACCCAGCCCAGTCTGGCCTTGACTTCCTCACCAATGATTACCTCCCTGGGAGCCTTCCTGGTGTCTTCTCTAATCCTTGTGATACTGTGAGCAAACTCACATACATCCTTAATCACTTCTGAAAATAACTTGTTTAGCTTCTTGACCACACTGAAATTAGCCTTCCCCCACCTCCCAATGGCACTAACTTCCAAAATGTTTTTCATCAAATGTAGTCTCCTTTCCTGCATGCTTTTTGTAGCACATCAGCCTACTCTAATTTTCAGCAAGGCTTTTTCATGGCAAGCTCATCACATCTACTGACACCATTCTCTCACTGTCTCTCATTTATCAACCTATGGAGCCATTTTTAACTTTCTTGGTGGAAGTTATCATCAAACTTCAACAAGCCTCCTTAAATGTCCTCAACCTCCATACCTCCATTCCATTCCATTCTTATCCCTCAGAAATATAGACACCTCTATCACATCTAAATGATGAGGATCAGAAATGTTAACCTTTCATTTCTCCTTTTTTCATCCCTTCTAATCTTCTATCTTTTTCCACTGCCACTTCAGTACTGTAGTTCTTTCCTATTTTTCCATATGTTAGCCTCATCTGCTAGACCAGCTTATTTTCTCTCTTTAGTGTAGATTCCAGAATTATATTTTCAATCTCATTAGCACTTTTGAATCTCTTATACTTGGTCTTCAGAATTCCTACCTTGTGAAACCCAAATCCTCTTTCCATGATTGTATTCTTCCCAATAATAACAAAATTGTATCTTTGAATACTTGTAATGCATATCTCCCTCAGGCCGTTTACCTTCTTATTTTGATTATGTTTCCTGAAGTAATTAGTTTTTCTTTATTTTTAGTTTTTGGGTAGTGTAAGCTGTCAGCCTTTTCTTTTTTTTATTTCAGCATATTACAGCGGTACAAATGTTCAGGTTACATATATTGTCTTTGCCCCACCTCAGTCAGAGCTTGAAGCGTGTCCATCCCCCAGATGGTGCACACCACACCCATTAGGTGTGAATATACCCAGGGGCCCCTGCTCTCAGCTCCCAACTTCCCAACACCTGATGAATGTTACTACTATATGTGCACATACGTGTTGATCAATTAATACCAATTTGATGGTGAGTATATGTGGTGCTTATTTTTCCATTCTTGTGATACTTCACTTAATAGAATGGGCTCCAGCTCTATCCAGGATAATACAAGATGCTAGATCACCATTGTTTTTTTATGGTTGAGTAGAACTCCATGGTATACATATACTGCATTTTATTAATCCACTCATGAATTGATGGGCATTTGGGTTGTTTCCACATTTTTCCAATTGTGAATTGGGCTGCTATAAACATTCTAGTGTAGATGTCTTTTTTATAGAATGCCTTTTTTCCCTTTGGGTAGATGTCCAGTAATGGGACTGCTGGATCAAATGGTAATCCTACTTTTAGCTGTTTGAGGTATCTCCATATTGCTTTCCACAGAGGTTGTACTAGTTTGCAGTCTTACCAGCAGTGTATGAATGTTCCTATCTCTCTGCATTCACACCAACATTTATTGTTTTGGGACTTTTTTTTCAGCATATTATGGGGGTACAAATTTTAAGGTTGCATATAATGCCCTTGCCTCCCCTCACCTCACAAGTCTGAGCTTCAAGCGTGACCATCCCCCAGATGGTGCACATCTCACTCATTATGGGACGTTTTGATAAAAGCCATTCTCACTGGAGTTAAGTGATATCTCATTGTGGTTTTGATTTGCATTTCCCTGATGATTAGAGATGTTGAGTATTTTTTCATGTGTTTGTTGGCCATTAGTGTGTCCTCTTTTGAAAAGTTTGTTCATGTCCTTTGCCCACTTTTTTGGAGTTGTTTGATTTTTTTCTTGTTGATTTTCTTGAGTTCTATATAGATTCTAGTTACGAGCCCTTTATCAGATGTGTAGCATGCAAATATTTTCTCCCATTCTGTATGTTGTCTATTAAGCACTAGTGATAGTTTCCTTGGATTTGCAGAAGCTGTTTAATTTGATGAGGTCCCATTTATTTATTTTTGTTGTTGCTGTGATTGCCTTTGGGTTTTTTCATAAATTCTTTCCCTAGGCCAATGTCTGTAAGAGTTTTTCCAACATTTTCTTCTAGAATTCTTATAGTTTCATGCCTTAGGTTTTTCTCTCCAATAAAAACAATTTAGTAGCATATCCTTTATCTGTGCTGGGATATGAAGATTATGTAAATGAATTTGGAGTTCAAATTTGTTTACTTCAACAAACATCTATTAACGATAGCTACCCTAGGTGGAGTAGATATGTTAAAGAATAGCCCCTGACCTTAATGAGCTTGCAATTTTTTTGAAAAAAATAAACACATACACAAATAATTTCAATATTACATAGGAAGTACAATGACAGATGTACATCAGCATATTAAAACACAGAGGAAGATATTTAATGCATCTTAGAAAGCAGGAAAGTAAGGTAATGCATCCAAGGCAGATGGTATCTGAGTTGAATCTCAAAAGGTCAGAAACTGGCAGCTGGGAAGGAAAGAGGAAAATAGATTTCCTGGACAGAAGAAAAGAGTAGATTTGTACAAGAAAATGATGAAGACCTAAATTATTGCAGTTATAATACAACTGATTAAAAGGGAAGGCCTTAAAAATATTCAGAATATAAAATCATCATATTGTTTTGATTGATTAGAGGTACTACATAACTATACTGGGCAAATACTGGTACAGCAAGAGATCAGGCAAGTGAAGTGAATTCAGATTTTGATAGGTTGAAGCTGAGCTACTAATTGGAATGTCAAGTGGAATAGACAATAGAGAGTCTAAATTTTAAGGCAGAATTTAGGGATAGGGATAAAACCTGAAGATGTATGAGAATATATGTGATAGTTAACATTCAGGTAAATTTTAAACTTACCTAAGTTTCCCCAGGAAATTTAAAAGTGTGTTTGAAGACCCAGTGAAGCTGTCTTCTTCAATTGATTCTTTTGTCACCCTGCACTGGTGTTCCCCTCTAAATTATAATCTCCCTGTGGATTCAGGCTGTGGTTTCTTCATCTTTATATGCCTCATATCTCCTAGCATAATGCATTACTCTCAGAAGAGAGTAATCACTTAATAAATGTTTATTATTAAAAGGTTCTTAATAGCATAGACATGTAAATAATGGGTGGATTAAACTTATGGGGAATACAAGAGCACAACAGAATACCTATATGCAAAATGTTCTATTAATAGATAAGTCTATCTGAGACTATAACCCAAAGCAAAAAGAAAGAGGTCAGATATTTATGACATGACTTTCAGATGTAAAGAACCCAAATAGTTGCCTAAAAAAACAGATCTCGGTTTAGTTACCTTCAACCTATGGAGATGTTATATCAGAATCAGAAAGCTATAAACATGGCATCTGAGCAATAAAAGTTTCTTCCATAGACTTCCCTCCAATTAAAACTTGAAGTGTATATAGAAAAGATATAGATATTTTGTTCCCTTTGGGACAAGATGGATAAAACTTGGATAATTATTTTATCTCAATTAGGAAAATTGAAATCACCATTATTTTTACTTAGATAAAAATATTCCCAAAGGTATTACCTTTTTCCTTCCTTAGGGAACACTGCAAGCGCTGTTTTTCTTTACAGTGATATTAGCATGGAGAAACTCCTATGGAAAGGACAAGCTAACATCTGATTCCATATTATTTCTAACAATCACAATATCTTGATGGTATAAAGGTGTTTTATAGAAGATAAATAATGGGTGGATTAATTTTTTGCTGAGTTTCTTTTATTTGCTTGCTTTTGAAGAGTTGATCTCAATTTTTAAATTGTAATTTAAATTTAATATAAGTTTTATATTAGGCAAAAAGAGTCTAGAAGGATCTGAAGACAAGTGTATAACTTCATGTAAAGAATCCAAAAGTGTAATTTAAAGGGGGTCTACTGTGAAAAACCCCTCAATTCAGTATTATTTAGGATAGGAAAAAAGGAGATTAGGCCACAATATTCCTAAATATTAGTATGCTCAGGAACTCTCAGGTAATTTTACAGAATATGGCAAAGTGATAGAAGCTCAATAGATCTGTCATCTATGACCCCCCTCTTGGAGAAATATGGGAGAAACTGTAATTAGATCCCCAGAAATTTCTGCTTTCTAGTAAAGGGCTAATAAAAACAGTAAAATATTAATAACTCCTTGCAACTGATGGACATGTGGAGGCAGGTTCTTTCAATGGAAGTGCTTTCACTATTGGTTCATGGCAAAGGTTCCCATGAAAACCAAGAGTGCACAGTATAATGGTGGTGCTGTCTACCCAGGGATATCCTGTAATTAACATGAGGAGATAAGGATATTTAATCTAAAGTACTTAGGTACTATGATCCATGGCTGTCTATAAATGACAAGAGTAGAGTAGAATGGAATGCATAGAGAAGGCTTTATTCCAAATTCATTTAACTTGGAATTTTATTTTTTTCACTTTCTAGACATTTTAGAGTATATGTTTCTGAACTCTTCCATTAATTTTGCTGTGATTTTCAAATCTGTTTTCATTCTGGATTATTACCTTTCAGTAAGCCAGAGCAGTAATGTGGGCCCAGGTATAGCGGGTAAGCTCACATGAAACAGAAGGTAGTTTACTCTCTTGATATGAGCAAATGCTATCTTTGGGTCAGAACTGTCCAGAACAGCATGTGATGGAAGATAAAACAAGAGACAAATATGGAATTGATGACTTTCTTCACCACCACGATGCATCTATTCTGTTAAAATATATGTATGTGTAAAAGTTCTGGAAATATAAAGCAACATACCCAGGACTTTAAGCATACTTCTCTACTTGAGATCTTGTAAGATCACATACCTTTTATCATTGTGTATTCCTATTTTTCACAAAATACTATGGACTTCTTAAGACAAGGACAAAATGTTATTTATTTTTATATATTAGGTCTGGGATGAGTTGGGGAAACAGTGAAATACTTGTTGAATGAATAAAAGAAATAAATAAAATATATGCAATCAATAAAGATAATGGAATGGTCTAGATACAATGTGTGCCAGACTTGACAACAGGTCATGATAAAGTGATAGAGAGTAATATAATATAGGGCCCCTTTGAATCCTAACATGGGCTTGTCATCCTGTTAAGAAAGTTACATACTATATTATTCCAAAATATAATTGGTCTAAGTATCTGCTGTATACATATGCACATTTAACCACAATTCATTTTGCATTTGTTAGTAAGAAATAGTATATTACTCTACATAATTTAAAGCAAACATGATTTTTCCTACTTGTATCACTGAGTTCTAAAAAGAAAACCCAATATCCCTGCCCAGTTAAATCAGGCTAAATAGTGTATGTCAATCAATACAAATACACACTGTTCAAAAGCTACTCTAGTTTTCAATCCTCAGAAACTCTGGTTGTGTATCAATAGGGGACATTTCTCTGTTCTCATATATTTTAGTCTCTGTCATATAGAGTCTGACTCCATTTTTTAATGTTTGACTCCTGATACCTATTAAGCCTTATCCCTCCTCCTTCCCCTTCCCCTCCCCTCTGGGAAAGCTGATGAGAAAGCCCAGGTATTCTCTCCTTTAGTGCTGGTGGGAGACTCAAACCACATAAGCCTCTGCTATCTATGGCAGAACTCTCAACTTGGCTCCACCCTCTAAAGCCCCTAAAATCCCCCAGGCAGTCATTTTTCAGTGCTCTCATTTCAGACCTTCTTGGGAGGCCTGCCCCGCTCTGTCCAGAAAAAGCCTCAATTTTGTAAGTAATAAATGTTTTCATACCCTCTTGGTGTGTGGGGGGTGGTGTCACTCATTAGTCTTAATATTTGAACCAAATTTGGGTGGAGTTTCATCTGAATCTACACAATGGTTACAACAGTCTAATCTTCTAGATCTTGGTTATTTAGTTGTCCTCCTCCACTCTACTCCTTAGGAGAGACATATAAGCTAAAATACATGTTCCCAGATCACATACAGAAGCTAGCCTAAGGGAACTGCAGCTTTAATACAGCAAAAAGTACTTAGAGGAGAATGCAGAAGTGATATTGTTATTAGCAGACGCTGAAAACATCCACCTGCCTAATTCTGAATTGGCTCTGCAACAATCGACAGTCTTTCTAGACTATTTTCAAATAGCGTTATTAGCAAAGGGTGCTGTGAGGAGCAGGAAATTATTCTTTTATGCCTACATCTGATTGGCCTCTTGTAGTGTGTTAATATAAGGGTATGTGGCACCATTTTCAAAGCTAATGTTAAGGAAATTAACATGGACAGAGGAAAATCAGATTTTCTACATTTAAATAGCACATTCTCAAGAGGGAAAATGCCAATCTATGGCTTATTCATAACACAATGGCTGTTTAAAACACAGCTTAGAATTTACTATGTGCCAAGCACTGTGCTAAGCATTTTGCACACATTACTGCATTTATCTTTATAAAAACCTTATGGGTTAGATATTATTATTGACATTTTACTGATGGAAACCAAAAGTAGATTGTACAGCTAGCCCTTGTCAGAGATAGAATTTAAACTCAGACTTCCCATATCCAAAGTCTATATTCTGACTCATGCTACAGCTTCAAATTGACATTGTTAAGGCTGTGAATTTTCTTGCTTCCTGATAATTTTCGAGAGTGTAATAGGCCTTTATGAAGCTAATTAGCTGGCAAGCTTGAGAAAGGAGCACCTTTTTTTCTGTGGGATATAGGGAGACATTATCTATCATAACCGATGGATGAAATATGCAAAAATACTGCATGGTATGCTTTATTCATTTCAGCTACATTGCCCTAAATAAATGTACACCATTAATTTAGACTCAGCAAGAAAATGGAATAAATTGCTTTTAAAATTTTTCAGTAGTTAACTACTGGATTATGTCAAAGTAAATATTCTGGGAACTGTGAGGAATCAGAGAGAGATAGAAGTCATGTTGCTGAACTTCAACATGCTTACAGTATACCTGAGAAGATAACATATGACTCAGTAGTTTGTCTAGTTTTTAAGAATTTAAAGTGTTGACTCATAACATTAATATAAATGATTTTATAAGTAAGATAAATATTTTAAAGTACTAGTTTTTTTAAGGTTTCATTTTTTTAGAGCAGTTGTAGGTTCACAGAGAAATTGAGAGAGTATATAGATTCCCCATACATAACATTCCAGTTTTAAGTATTAATTTTAATATTTCTTATGTCCTGAGTTAGTATCTAAACTGATTTGCTACCCTCAGTCTTTGAGACAACAAAATGCTTCAGTTTAAAATAGCTTACGGCTAAGAATCCATCATTTTAAAGCTACTTATGTATAATCAACAGGTATATAATTTAAATGGAAAACAGCAGGGGGAGCTCAAAGACAGGTTGAACAAATTAAACGTTGCCTTCAAGAGTACTGAAATATTATTTTAATGGAGTTTTGAAGTGAAGAAGAAAGTTAAGAACAGATACACAGTGAAATTATTAGATGATATTTTCTATAATAACTCCCAGCAAAACAGCCACAGAGGGATATTTTACTGCACAGAACATTTCAAAATGCCAGATACAATTTTTTTTCAATGTGCAGAATCACTAGACATCAGGAAAATGCAAATTAAAACTACAAGAAAATACCATTAGAATGGTTAAAAAAAAAAGATAGATAATACCAAGTGTTGGCAAGAATATGGAGCAACCAAAAAACTGAGACAGTATTGGTTGAAATCTAAATTGAAAAAACTGCTTGGAAAAATTGTCTGGAAGTGTTAAAAAAAATGCATACCTAATGATCAAGCTATTTTACTTCTGGTTATATGACCAACAGAAAAGTAGTCTTATGCATACAAAAAGATATGTACAATAATGTTCATAGTGGCATGATTTGTAATAGCTTCATATAAAACCAAAACAAAGTTTACCAATAATAAAATGAATAAATAATTTATAGTATATTCATATGAGGATGCAAATGAACCACAACTACATATATAAAAACAGATGCATTTTCCAAATACAACACTGAGAAAAAGAAGCCATACATTAGAGAATGCATTCTCCTTAGTGAGTAGTATGTATATGATGTTAGAAATCAGGATAGCAGTCATCCCTGGGAGGCAGTATCTATTACAGCACAAAGAGGGCTTCTGCAATTTGGTAATTCTCTACTTCTTGATATAGTTGCTGGTTACATGGGAATATTGTATTTATGAAAATTCACCATGCTGTACACTTAGGTTTGTGTGCTTTTTTCCTGTTGTGATATAATTCAACAAAATTTTCTCAAAAATTATACTGGATAATTGTTTTAAAGCATTAAATTGAGAGTTTTCGTGGCTTGAAATTAAGAAAGCAGTTCCACAGGAATAAATATTAATACTAGAGCTGGTGTTTTTCCCGAAGATGTCTGCCAATCTTGTCTGTGCCATGGAAAGAACTGAAGCGAGGGGCCTAAATGTAGAAGGAACTTCTACTCAGACTCTACAGGAAGTCTTACACCTGAAAGTCAACACCCATACTGGGTGTACTAGATACCAACCTTTCGTGCAGAAAAAGACAAGCCTGGGTTTTAGGGTGACATATTAGAAAAACAACACGTTTCCTTCAGAAATTTCTTTCTTTTTTTTTTTTTTTTTGAGACAGAGTCTCACTCTGTTGCCCAGGCTAGAGTGAGTGCCATGGCGTCAGCCTAGCTCACAGCAACCTCAAACTCCTGGGCTCAAGCGATCCTCCTGCCTCAGCCTCTCAAGTAGCTGGGACTACAGGCATGCACCACCATGCCTGGCTAATTTTTTCTCTATATATTAGTTGGCCAATTAATTTCTTTCTATTTTTAGTAGAGACGGGGGTCTCGCTCTTGCACAGGCTGGTTTCAAACTCCTGACCTCGAGCAATCCACCCGCCTTGGCCTCCCAGAGTGCTAGGATTACAGCCGTGAGCTACCGTGCCCAGCCATCCTTCAGAAATTAATAATCACAGGTATGTACTCACATGGGCTTGGGTACTTGCGTGGCCTGAAAATTGAACATTTAAAGTAAATCCATGGTTGTTAGATAATGCAGTTACTTGAATTGTAAGCAAATTCCCTCCAGAAAAAATACACTATAAACACAAATAATCTCCTCTGATAGAAGACTAAGGAGAATGAGCTTGCACACATCAAAAAATTATGGAACACAGAAAGAAGTAAACTTCCATAAGACACAATCAGCAGAAATAGACAGCAGAAGTGGATCTAAGAGATTAGAGATTGGAATTACCAAATTACTAAAATAAAATAATATATTTAATCTATTGAAAGAAATGATAGCAAATTTAGCAGATGAAAAAGAGGCCATTAAAAAAAATCACTAGGCATATTTAACATTAAAACAAATAAAACCTCAGACAGAACTTCTAAAATTGAACATCTAAAAATTGAAATTAGAAACTCAATAAACAGGTTAAACAACTGATTAGACTCAGATGAAGGTTGAATTAGTGAGCCAGAAGACATATAGGAAGGAAATACGCAAAATGCAGTAGAAAAAAGATGGAAAATATGAAAGGGAAGTTCAGAATAGTGAATGGTAGTATGAGGTCAACATATGCTTTATGAGAGTTGCTTAAGGAGAGAATAAAAGGAATGGCAGTGAGGTAATAGTTGAAATGATAATAGTTAAGAATGTTCCAAAATTAATAAAGGACATCAATATTCCATATTTAGGAAGGCCAATAAATTTTAAATAGAGTGTTTTTTTTTTAAATCAACCTCTGGACTCATTAGAGTGAAATTGTACAATAACAACAACAAAAAAGAATTTAAAAGCATCCAGAAAGAGGAGTCGGAACAAAACACTTGCCAGACTAAAAAGTGATTTCTCAAAAGACAACTTAAGATATCTTTAAAGTGCTGAGAGAAGTAGTTGTCAATCTAATGAAGCATATAAAGCAAAACTATCTTATAAGTGCAAAATAAAGATTTTAAGAAAAACAAACTTGAGAATCTTCACCTATTAGACACTCATCAGAGGAACTTCTAAAAGATATATTTTAAGAACCACGAATGTCTCAGATGCAAAAAAACAATATTGAGCAAAGAAAATGAAAAATATGCTAATAGTCACACAAATTGGCTTATTAATATCTAATATGTGAGGTAAATATAAAGAAAATGAAAAACCATTCTTTTGTATTTGTTCAGGAGAAGGGTGGATAAAGGTATTATTTAACCCAAGCATTTATAAGTCAAATACTCAGGGAAATCTCTTTAGGGTTAGTACTAAAGTAACAGAGTTGAAAACTTACAAACTAGAGGAAAAATACAATGAGAAAAGAGAGGAAGTCACTTTGATCAAATATAATGCAAGAAGAGAAAAGGAAACAAACAAGAAAGCAGGATAAATAGGAAGCCTAGAATAATATTTTTATTATAATTATAATTAATCCAGTGTTCATGAATTAACTGATATTTCATGAAATAAGCTAGTTTTAACAAATGTTGGAGAATGGGTACTATACAGATACCTTCTCTGATAATAGAACAAAGTTAGACATTAATAATAATATAAATATATAAATTCCCATTTCTTTGGAAATTCTTAAAAAACACTTCTAAATAACACTTGGGTCAGAGAAAAAAATCATACAAGAATTTATAAAGTACTTAAAGCTGGAAAATAAATATATTACATATTAAATATATGAGATTTGCGGCTAAATCAGTAGAATTAAATCATTATATTACAAATAAAGGCTAAAATACACAAAAGCAACTTACTTAAGAACTTAGAAAAAATAGCAAAATACAGCCAAAGAGTATAAAGAAAGTAAATAATTATGAGAACAGACACTAATAACATAGAAAAGAAAATACAATAATAGAAATTTTTGAACCAAAAGTTATCTAAATAGACTAACAAAGTAGTCTGGCAAATTGACCAAAAAAAGACAGAAATAGAGGAAGAGAGAAAATGGTAATAAAAGATTTTAAAGAGGGAAGAAAAAAGAAAATGAATGGGCAAAATATGAGACAGAAATAGATAAACAAAAAATAGTACCCACTTAAAGGAGGCAGGAGACATGATTTACCTGGAAAAATAGAGAAACAGAAAATTTAAATGAAAAAAATAATTTTCCATGTATATGGAAAAATCAGGAAAAGGTAATGTATCTTAGAGAAATCACAAAAGTCTCAGTGAAAACTATTCAGTTAAGCAAAGCAAAGCAGCACCTACGAGAAGTGGCAGCACCACCGATTCCAACAAACATGGCAAGGACGTCTGAAAACATAACTACAATTTCTATGACTTAAATCCTTCTAAATTCTTTTTTTATTATAAAACCTAAATCTAAATACCTACCAGTAATAATAAGATTTAATTAGACAAAGATAGAATTTGACTCATTTCTGATGGAAGACAATATAAAATAAGATTAAAAATAATTTATCAAGCAGGGAGACATAAATATGAGAGTAGAATTTGATCAAGTAATTCCACCACTAGGAACTTATCTTAATAAATGTGTAATTTAAAAGATGAAGAAAACCTCTACAGATGTTTCCTAGAACCATTATTTCTCTTTTTTAAAAAATGTACAACGACTAAGTTTATTTTATATAATGGAAGTAATTCACCAAGTGCAATATGAGGGCTTGTAGCGGCAAAGGGTACTCAAAAATCTCCAAGCTAGAGAAATTATAATTTGGGGGTAACCTATTTCAAATAGTAGCAAATGAGAAGGAAAGCTTGAACATCAAAACTATAGAAATTGGATGGGCACAATGGCTCACGCCTATAATCCTAGCATTCTGGGAGGCCAGGTGAGGTGGGCGGATTGCTCGAAGTCAGGAATTTGAAACCAGCCTGAGCAAGAGCGAGCCCCTGTCTCTACTTTAACAGAAAGAAATTAATTGGCCAACTAATATATATAGAAAAAAAATTAGCCGGGCATGGTGGCGCATGCCTGTAGTCCCAGCTACTCGGGAGGCTGAGGCAGCAGGATTGCTTGAGCCCAGGAGTTTGAGGTTGCTGTGAGCTAGGCTGACGTCACGGCACTCACTCTAGCCTGGGCAACAAAGTGAGATTCTGTCTCAAAAAAAAAAAAAAAAAAAAAATACAGAAATTTCAAATGAGTCAGAATATTGTGTACCAATGAAAACGACACGTGAAAATTCTGAGATGACAGAAAAGTATTTAAAGAGTAATATGAAGTTTTAAAAGTAGGATAAAATCATATATGATTAATATTATAGCTACATAAATAATACCAACAGTAAACATTGTAAGGAAAAGGAAATGAAAACTGTCGTATCCTGGTGGCAGAGTTATTGCTAAGTAATTTTAAAAATCTATTTTGTATATATATTTGGCAACAAAATAATTTTAAAAATTCTACTTGTATCTGTTGACTAACATGCACAATGATAGTAGGGACAGACTACTAGTTATTTTTGTCAATTCATAAAACAAATATAAAATTCTTTAAAATGAGATCTAGAAGTACGATAATCATCTTGCCATTCAGTTTCACTTAGATAAATATGAAAATGAATACTAGTTTTGAAAATATGTTGAAGAGCATAGGTTATAAGGAAGTACCTGATATAGCTTTATAATGAACAGACAGTGTCTAATCAGTTCAATTCCTTAGGTGACAGAAAACCAGGCCAAGTTAGAGCCAGTTGTAAAACATGGCTCCTGAAACTTTCCCACATGGTATTCCCATTAGCAATAAAAAACACTGAATATCTGTTCAATGGACTCAGCACCTTATGACACATTTCTAATAAAGCTTTTGAAAATTGTGGTAGTTTAAGGTCCAAATTGAGTTCAAAGATGCAAGAAAGTTTGGTGACCCAGAATATAAAGAACACATAACGTGGGTATGGATGTCTAAACTTTTGACTATAGCCAATCTCAACACCTGATTTATATGTTCAACTGCTTAGAGTCCTATAAAATGTCTCAAATATCAATGATTCAGTGTTAAGTGAGATAAAAGAAAAATTAAGTTCTATTTATTACCAGATTATAAAATCTTCATATTTTAGAGATTCTAAAAATATCTATAGAAAACTCCCTTTTGAATGATGTGGCAACTTTTCTCCTAGAAGGAGCAGGCTAAGCCAAGAAACCTAAACATCTTTTCTCTGCCTCTGTTTCCATTAAGGTTATATTCCTCTCTGGAGCAGTGATATCAAACTCACAATGTGCATGCCTAAGGCAGAATCACTTATCTATCAACATACTCTTTTCTGCCAAGTCTTGGAGCCATATATGTCTTACAATCTTTATAAAGATATATTTTGCAAGATTATTACCAATCGATGAAAGCAATTTTTCAACTAGACCTAATTAAAGAGAAGATGAATATATGAATGAACATGAGGTAAAGGTTTTGAAATATCTCTCTAATTTCACTTCAAAAACGTTCAGCCCCATTGAACTGGTTTAACCGAAACTCTAGATGTACAGGTGTAGGCTTCATCTTTATTGAAGGGTTTAACATTGGATTTCCCATTTCAAAGGAATGGAAGCTGGAAAGATAATATTCATTCAGAAATCAGTTGATGTAAGTGGAATCAAGAGACATTTGTAAAAAAGAAACATTAGGTTAATGTTCAAGCAAAGATAGGGACATTTTCTCTTATAAAACCTATTATCACAGAATAGCAACCCCACTGAACAAACAAGTATGAGGCAGTAGCCAGAACAAAGAGAAAAAGTTATTTCCATTTTGGAAAGAAATTAGGTGAGGTCTAGTTTAGAAAGAAAAACATGTCAAAATATAAAATTCAGACATTTTATTTGACTGTACAGTTTAGGTTGTTTTTCTCATTAATGTACAAGCACCTACATGTAGTTTCCAAAGTCTAAATGTGTTCTTTTAAAAATCAATGATGAATATAAAAAACAAAATATTCATCTTAATGAGATAAAAATATAGAGGTTTCTCATGCCCATATCTTTTTAATAATCGAAGATTAAATTGTGAGTATTGATTTATTATATGGCTATTTAGTTAAATTTGATTTTTCTTAGAAGGATTTAATATTTACTTTTGTACTTCAACAGAAAAAAAATTGTCAACAGCAATATGCCCAAAAGAATTATGAAAGCTTGGAAATGTTTTGCAACTCTATACCATATTAAAATGAGATATAAAAATGGAGTCAAGAATGATATTGACAAAAAAATCAGGCTAGCATATTGTCTAGATAATGGGGTTTCAATCTCCTAGGAAAATAATACATTATTCTAATTATGCATATTTATGCTTTAATGGGAACACATTGTGTAAGAATGAACAAAATCCTTTAACCTCAGAGCTGGTAGGGAGGTAAGAAACTACCTAGTTCAGCCTCCTTTCACTGAGGAAATTGAATCTTTAAAAGATTAAATGATTTGTGCAGTTCATACACTTCATGAACAGCACAATGTCTCCTGCATTTTTTCTGTACCATGATATCTATGTAACCAAGGAAAAATGTTTTTGAGTTGTTAAAAGTAAAATGTCTTATACTGAAAAATACTGCTCCCACATGCCAACAAATAAGAATTTAAGGAAAAACATGTGGTAAGGAAATGACCTAAAAGGAATCAAACATTGAGTGGTAGCAAAATAAACATGTTTCAGTGTGTACCACCGATTTCATGAAGGATAATGACAGTATCGTCCTTGTTTCTGCAGTCAGCTGTGAAGAGACAGGTTTAAGTCTCCATAGGAGAGATTGAGATTCAGTTATAGAGGAAAACTCCTTAAAGTGAAAGTATACTAGGGCTAAATGATTTCCTGAAAGTTTATAAAAAACAATAGGCATCCATCTATTATTTAATTATGCTAAATCACTGCAAAATTCAGGGAAAGGTCTGTAAGTTAAATGAAATCATTAGGTAAATCAAGCTTTTAACATAGGCCATTAAGCTACAAAAGCAAGGAAAGTGTTTGTATTCTTCAATTTAGAATCCAGAATACCTAGGGCATCCTCTTGATGGGGTGGGAAGTTGCTGTTACAAATTGCCAAGGGCCAGGATTTTGCTGGCAGCATAAAAAAGTTTGTTTTTCATTTTTTACTCCACCAGGGTCTAAATCTGTTTTTAGTGGCCTTGAAAACTCTAAGACTGAATTACTGAATTCAATTCAAGACTGCATTAGTGAATCAGTGATTAAACAAAACTTTTTTTAACAAAAATCATTCTTTTCATTTTTTAGTAGACACAAGAGACAACCTTTCATTTTATCACTTACTAGCTGTGTGAGTTTGGGCAAGTTTTGGAAACTCTAAGTGCCTCAGCTTCTTCATTAGCAAAATACTGATAATAATAGAATATATCTCAAAACTTATCATAAGAGATGAGTTAAATGTAAAGAGCTTAGAGTAAGAGTTTATATCTAATTTATTTTATTATACTTTAAAAATTTAAAAATTGTCAAGGATTATATGAAGCTGATCTGAATCATAAAGACAGTTTAAGAACTCCAAGCCAAATATTAGTGAATAAAGCAGCAATAAATGAATATTTATACACATAAATATATGTATGTATGTATATTTATGTGTGTACAATATGAAAGGCTATAAACATTAGAAGTTCTAATAATTGATGACATTAATAAAGGAGAAAAAACACATACATAACAAATGCAGAAAAACCCTTTAATTCAACAAGCATTCATGATAAAAATTCATAGCAAGTTTGGATTAGAGGGCACTTACTAAACTTACAAGAATTGCTAAAAGATATCTAATCAAATATTTATAGCAAATATCACAGTAAGTGATGAAATGTGGAAGCAAGCTCCTTAAATTTAGAAACAAGAATGCTTATTCTCTCCATTTCTATAGTAGATTAGCAGTCTACTGAAAGTCTTCTTTGAAAGTCTTCTTTTTTTTTTTTTGTTTTTTGTTTTTTGTTTTTTGTTTTTTGAGACAGAGTCTCCCTTTGTTGCCCAGGCTAGAGTGAGTGCCATGGCATCAGCCTAGCTCACAGCAACCTCAAACTCCTGGACTCAAGCAATCCTGCTGCCTCAGCCTCCCAAGTAGCTGGGACTTACAGGCATGCGCCACCATGCCCGGCTAATTTTTTCTCTATATATTAGTTGGCCAATTAATTTCTTTCTGTTTATAGTAGAGACAGGGTCTCGCTCTTGCTCAGGCTGGTTTTGAGCTCCTGACCTCGAGCAATCTGCCCGCCTCAGCCTCCTGGAGTGCTAGGATTACAAGCATGAGCCACCTCGCCCGGCCTGAAAGTCTTGCTAATATTTTGGACTAGCATAATCACTAGTCCCCAGGAGCTTATTAGAAATTCAGGCTCTCAGGCCCTGACCTACTACAGAACCAGGATCTTCATTTTAATATGATTCCTCAGTGATTCATATATATATTTAAAATTTGAGAAGCATTGGCTTAATTAGTATAGCAATACAATAAATATTTTTGTAAAGTGGTATAAAATGTAGAGTATACAAATTAGAATGGAAGAAACAATTTTTTTTTTCTTATTCACAGATGGTACAATTGTCTACATAGAATACCTAAAAGAATCAGAAGAAAAATTATTAAAAGTGCAACAAAGTTTGTCAAGTTTTCTTGATATTAGAACAACAGAAAAATTATTAGATTTTTATATAATTGTAGCAAGCATTTAGGAAATGTAACTTAGAAAATTGTTGTCATTTTACAATGGCAACAGAAGTATACAGTGTATACGAATAAAAGATATTTAAGATCTTTATAACAAAATTTATAAAATTTATAAAACATATTGAAAAAAGAGACAATGGAACGATATGCCATGATTATAGATAAAAAGGTATTAATAATATCCTGAATATATCACTTTTTCTTAGATTAATCTATAGCATCAATGAATTTAAATCAATACCATGGTAGTTTATTTCAAAGGAACTTAAGAAGCTGTTTTAAAAAAAAATTATGGAGGTGATAAAGATAAGGAATAGCTAAGACATGACTAAAGAAAAACAGATCAGGCAGAGTGAACTCCCTGCCTGATATTGATTATTATAATGTATAGAAATTAAGACGAGGTGGATTTGGGACACAGATAGGAAAAAATAAGCAATAGAACAAATGGGAATGCTGGATATAGACCAACAGTACTAAGAAATACAATGCATGTCAAAGGTAGCACTAAAAATCAATCATAAAAAGAGAGAGAGGAAAAAAGAGAAAAATAGGCAAAATTTGGACAGAAATTTATTAAAAAATCATGAATGACTAACAATCACATTTTTAATGCTCAAATTTATAAGTTATCAGGGAACTTAAAATTAATACTAAAATTAGTGTCGGTTTATAAACACTAGATTGAAAAAGTATTTGTCTGACAAAGAAAGAAGCACTTAGGACAGCTTTTTACAAACTATATATGAACATATGTCCCACTTCAATACCCATTGAGGATTACTAAATTTTACACACATATATCACATACATATACATACGCACGTATATATACCACGGTCATTCAAGATTAAAATATGATAAAAATTTCCTGAATTGCTTAAAAATTATTGCCTGTGTATTCTTCATGTAAAATGTTAAACTCTTTCAATGTTTGAACATAATATTTATTGAGAAATCAGGAAAATGATTAAATTTATGGATTTAATATAGTTAATCTTATTTATAAAGGAAAGCAATAATACCAGCTTTATGACCGGGTAAGTAACTGAGCCTCACTGAGCTTTGGTCTCCTCACTAGTAAAATGAGTCTCAAAGGAGCATATACCTCACAGGGTTGTAACATTTAAATGTGTTAAAACACTTGAGCTACTTAGAGCAGTGCCTTGTTCCCAGCAAGTGACCTAGGAGAGTTAGCTATTGCTATTTAT
>VSMD01033447.1:0-25343 GCA_008750895.1 Mirza zaza
AAATGCTGGCGTGGATGCGGAGAGAGAGGAACACTCCTACATTGCTGATGGGACTGCAAACTAGTTCAACCTCTGTGGAAAGCAATATGGAGATACCTTAAAGCGATACAAGTGGATCTACCATTTGATCTAGCAATCCCATTACTGGGCATCTACCCAAAAGATCCAATGACACTCTACAAAAAAGATACCTGCACTCGAATGTTTATAGCAGCACAATTCATAATTGCAAAGCTGTGGAAACAGCCCAAGTGCCCATCAACCCAAGAATGGATTAATAAAATGTGGTATATGTATACCATGGAGTCCTATTCAGCTCTAAGAAACAACAGTGATATAGCACATCTTATATTTTCCTGGTTAGAGCTGGAACCCATACTACTAAGTGAAGTATCCCAAGAATGGAAAAACAAGCACCACATGTACTCACCAGCAAACTGGTATTAACTGAGCAGCATCTAAGTGGACACATAGGTAATACAGTAATAGGGTATTGGGCAGGTGGGAGGGGGAGGGGGGCGGGTATATACATACATAATGAGTGAGATGTGCACCATCTGGGGGATGGTCATGCTGGAAACTCAGACTTGTGGGGGGAGGGGGGAAAGGGCATTTTTTGAAACCTTAAAATTTGTACCCCCATAATATGCCAGGAAAAAAAAGTTACAATAATGATGTTCAAATTTATTGCTGATTTCAGGAACTAGAGCAGTTAGCCCCAGACTGTGGACTTAGACTTGAAACAAATGGTCCTCCTCCGAGAATTCACCAGGTTGCATCTCATTTGTATAAGCAGAGACTCGAAGAGTGGACACTTCTTCTCTCTCATGATCAGTGTAGAATATTTGTACTTATCAGTCTTCAAAAGTCTGGGCTTACTCTGGTTCATGCTAATTATCTGATGCTGGGAGTTCCTGCTCAGGCCTACATACC
Source organism: Mirza zaza (assembly GCA_008750895.1). Taxonomy (NCBI): domain Eukaryota; kingdom Metazoa; phylum Chordata; class Mammalia; order Primates; family Cheirogaleidae; genus Mirza; species Mirza zaza. The sequence goes on from VSMD01033447.1 coordinate 934, forward strand.
AGTAACACCAGTTTCAAGTAACAGCGGCTGACCACTTGCTCACACCTCTGAAACCCAAACTTGCCAAAGTCATAGAATCTTGCAGGTGTAGAAAAGAGCCCTGAGAAATAGAACACACATGGGACAGAATGCCATGATGCCCTGAGGACTGTGGCATATGGGCATTTTCATATGCTAGAAATGTTCTAAAGTTAATTGCATTATTCAACATAAAACTTTAGGCACCCCTATCTTCTTTCATATTTATGTAACAAGATCAGTGTGTCTACTTCTGGAACCCGAAGAATCCACTCTGAAAAATCCACCTGACTCTTCGGTGTCACTGTGACAGGCATCAGACTGGGCAGTCTTCTGGACTTGTCAGTGCTTCTGGAATGCCAGGGAGCCTCCAGGGTTTAGTTGTCCATGTCTCCGCACCAGCTACCCATGAGGCCACCTCCTTTCCTCCATATCTGGGCCATCCTTCAAGGATTCCTACAGTCCTCCTTCCTTTTCTGTCACAGCAGAGATTAGTCTTTCTGACTAGCATTGTACTACATTAGCTGTCCATATACTTCCATTTCTAGATTTATAAAATGTGATAGCCAAAAGGGACCCATGATTCATTCCATTCAATTTCTTTACTTTAGAGAGAAGGACATGGTGATTACTACAGACATAAGGCTGATTAATGGTAGAGTCAGAATTAGAAACAAGAGCACTTAACTCTCCATTAGGGGCTGCCTAGCCCACAGACTAGGTAAGGATCCAGATGTCTTACCCAGGTACTCCACAAAAAGCTTTTACTCATTTTACTGCTTGACCTGTTTTAACACAATGGGTGGCATGTTGGCCATGTTATGGTTTGTGATGACTTTTTACTCTTACAGGTAGCACTACAACTCTCCTCTCCAGGTCTCAAATGGCTTTGCAACCATATGTCCTGGGGATCATCCTTTTATCTTCTCTGAAAGATCACACACCTTAGCAGGACTCTCCTGGCCTACTTTTCCTAGGGAGAACTCAGGTGCTACAGAGAGAACACTCTCACAAAAAGGATTTTCGGTGTCTGCAGCTTCTTCTGCATGATGTAAGGGTGGAATGTAGTTAAATAAAAAAAAACAACACAAAAAACAAAGATTTGAGGCATCTGCACCAACATGCATGTATTCATTTATTTCTCATTCTAGCAACAAGAAAAACAAGTATAACTCCATGTTCAACAAGCCCAGGAATCTTGAGCACATCTATAAGGCAAATAAAACAAATATGTTTTGTAGTGTGAGCATCAAACTGTAGATGACCTGGAAAAAGTCACATTAGCCCCTAATACTATGATGTGCATCATGTGCAAAGTGAACTTATCACCCAATGTATTTTGAGAGCTAAAAATAAAACATTTAAATTCAAATACTTCAACAAAATTGGAAATACAAACAGTACACTGAGAGTCATCCTTAGCCAGTTTTCCAAACAAAAGGTCAAGAAACAAAACCATGAACATCAATGCAAAAAAGAAAAGATTTATCTAGGAAGACTGGATGCCCATCCAAATCACATCTCTTCTTCTGATTCTTGTTCTCGTTCAACATTTTTCAGGAGTCCAGCTTCTGAGGGGCAGAGCCTCTTAAGTCTAGATTTAACCAACCTGAAGAGAAAGAAAAGCATCCCTAGTTAGCTGGTGTTTAAAATAGAAACCCAGAGCAATATGCATCTGGAATACAATAAACTCCAGATTATTCAGATTGTTTGGGCAAATGAGTGGGACAACTCAAAAAGGAAAATCACTTTTATTTGGCTTTGGAACCACCTGAAATTTGTTGTGAATGAAAGTAGGATATAAGTAAGGCGTTTGCATACATTGCATCATTGTTTAATCAGGCATCAGAAGATAACCTTAATCATTTCTAAAACAAAATCAAGTCCAGATGAAACCAAGCTCAGTCAATCTTCTCCATCAAAGCCACACCTGGCTGTGTATTGCAAAAAGGTGCCCTTTCCTGTAAAGGAAATGCATGAAGTCCTCTCTTTCCCTAGGGTTGGCAGCCCAAGTCAAGCCCCATGTCAAGTCTGGGCTAAACTTCAGCCCTCTACTAGCCTTTTCAGTGAATGCTTTTGTACGGAGCGCAGGATGTTCTGCTGCATGTGATTGGCTCTGTCCATGATAAATTAAGAAGTCCAAAGAGGTGACCTCCACCCTTGTGACTGTTTTTATAGCTTAAAAGAATGTGTAGTTTTGGGGAAAGTAGCAATTATAATTTTTGAAATTGAAAGATGTGACACTTCTTAGTAGCAGAAGCTCAGCTGGCACTCCACTTCTCTGATGTGAGAAAAAGAGTGTGTCATAAGAACTAGACAAAGATTTTCCTATGCATAATTATTATAAAGACATTATACTGTGATCATGTCAAGAAAACATTGTTAACTTCCAGAAATACATAGAAATCTGCAAACAAACTTGATAAATCAAATCACTAATATCACACTCCTTTTATAAAAAACTTAATGAGCCATCTTTACCCTTATTTTCTAACATCCTTCTTCTTCTGATGAAGGATTCGCCTGTCAAAATCAGTATGTAATGCCTTTACTTGTGCTCTGGATCTCACTAGAATAAAAGCTTCATAAAAGCAGGGGCCTCGTCTTATTTACTGTTCCTCATTTCTCTTTTCTGGGTTGTATGTGCTGTTGCTACAAGCCGCCAGGCTGGGACACATTCAGACATGTCCCTTAACCAGACCCTATCTGCCACCTGTAGTTATAGGTATGTACACATGCAGAAATGGCCACCTGGGGCAGATTGACCAATGGGGTAATAAAGAGGATGTACAAATAATTGCCAGTTACTGGAATGGCATAAATCCAGGAAAGTAGTGTCAGAGTATGCCTATGCTTTTACTCCCATATGTTCTCTTCAATTAGCATGAGAAAGTGCATAACTGAGATAATAGGTGTACTTCCACAAAACTATCACATGCATGAAATTTGGGCATCCCTATTTTGCTCTTCAAAATGACTCACATGAATCATTGCTTGGAAAACCAACCTGCAATTGGGTAATATTTCCCTACCCATAGAGAGAGGTTTTTGATAATGGGGTTTACATGAAAGATATAGTAAAATATGCAATAAGATTTCCAAACAGATAGTCCTCACCTATGAGCTATCATAATCAAGGCTGCAGGCATGGAATTGGATGAGGCAATCTTTAAACCATTTTCTGGAAACTGGGAAGTACAGCTTCATTTTTCAGAGTTATTAGGTCATTAAATGTGAAATGTCTGATTTGAAATCAAAAGTTTAGTTTATTATATCTGACACAAGAATCAGTACAACTAATCAAAGTACATGCCTAAACTATCAACTCAGTTTTGATATCTTAATGGTAGCTTGTTTATGCCAGCAGCAAAGAAGCCTGAGTCGTGATGAAATCACGTCATGATGAAATCGCAAAAGGCATTTTCCAAAGCTTGTGGAGAATTGAATATTTTTCCTTGCAAGAATTGGGTCAAAGTCTGGAAGAAGTGTTAGTCAGTTGGTGTAAGGTCTGATGAATATGATAGATGACAGAAAGTTTCCAAGTCTAGCCTCTGTAGTTTGAGCAGCATTGTTTTTTGCTACGTGTGGTCTTGCAAGAGGATTAGCCTGTCTCTATTGACCAGTCTCACCTGTTTAGTCACAAGCATCTCAGCATTTCATCCAATTTGTTGCAGTAGACATCTGCTGTAACCAAATGACCAGGTTTCATGAAGCAGTAGTGGATAATACAAGTGCGGACCACCAAATAGAAAAACATTAGCTATTTTTTTTTCACACACATACAATATTACAATTTTAATTCCAAAAGACACCTTGAGTTCCATTTGGCACTTTTCTGGATTTATCTGTTAGGAACAGACTTAATGATATTTTATCAGTATTTAACTTTTTGACAAAATTGAAACTTTGGTCATAGCCATAGCTCTAAAAAAACTTTTTTAAAGGGTTATTGTTTCTGATTACAGTAGTATTTTTAGCAAGTAATACAAAACAATAAGAAAGTAAACATCTTCATATCTAAAGTAAGAGCAAAAACTCTTTACCAGCATCTTATTTTAAGTATAGCGAAAAAGTCAGTAGTGCTTACAAAAACACAGAGGATTCTCTTAAAGGGAATCAGAAAAATATCAAAATAAGGCACAGCCTGTTACAGTCACAGATTTGCATTAGGCAGTACTGTTCTTTCTGTTAGGCAGTAGTGTTCTTTCTGGAAGGCACAAGTTGGAAATTTAATTACCCAGGGGTTTAAGATGTGGTTCTGAAGACAATGCCATATGACAAGGATAACTGACTTGGCACAAATTCCCTTAACTGGGATAAATGGCATTTAATTAGTGACAACATTACGTCTAGATTATAGTACTCTGGAACTTAAGAAGTCCTCTCCATCGGCCCATATGCAAATCTGTAAAGGCACTATGCAAAATGTGGATGGGGCTGGCCATACTTCTAATGTGAAATGTGTATTAAAAAACAAAGGCACATTTCCTAGAAATTGAACTTTACATTAACTAACAAAAAATAAACATTTTAGATAAAACAGTAGATAAGCTTAATAATATAGCAGATTCTAAGTTAAAAGTCTTGAAGAGGTTTCTTGAATAGCAGGTTTTAGTTTCACTGGTTCTTCACAAAGAGACACTCCATACTTGGAATTCTTCCACCAATATTTTCTCTTCAACTTGGCGGCACTTGTTTCAAATTGGGAAGCTCCTGCCTGCAGTGCATCTGCACAGTCATCTAATTAGGAGAGCTTCTGGTCTCTTTCTAACACCTTATCCATGTTAACTCTCATTATGTCCACCACCTCATCTACTTGATTTTGAGTCTGTTGAAGTCTTCGACTACTGCCAATGGCAGCACTTGAACCTGCAGGTGCACCTGTAGACATTTTGGCGGCGATGGCTGTGAGGGTCCACCATTAGCTATTTTTGATAAATATTTGGTTTTGAACTGTGTTTTGGCACATCATCTTTATCCAACCATTGTGCTGAATGCTTACAATTGTCGAAAAGAATCTATTTTTCATCACAGTAGCAATACAGTGTAGAAATGGTTCACCTTTATGTTGTGACAGCAAAGAAAGGCAAACTTTGAGACAATTTCTCTTCTGATGCACATTTAATTCATGTGGTACCCTTCTGTCCTTGGCTACCACATGTCCAAGCTCCTCTACCTTGCCAATTTGTTTCAAATGGCCCAATATTGTTAGGACAGTAATGTCAAACTTTGCTGCTAATTCACACATAGGTTGAGATAGATTCACTTCTACTATAGCTTTCAGCTCATCATTATTCACCTTGGTCTCAGGTCACCCACATGGCTCATTTTAAAGCTTAAAATCCCCAGAATGAAACTTCTCAAACCATCAATGTACTGTATATTCATCAGCCACATCCTTCCCAAACACTTCATTGATATTTCAAGCTGTCTGTACTATATTGATTCCATGATGGAACTCATATTCAAAAATAACACAAATTTTCACAAAAATCACTCTTAAAAAAATGTGAAAGATAATCACAAGCCAAAATGTGCATTTGAAAGATTGAGGATATACCCTCACAATAGGGGGAAAAAGAAAAAACCAAGAAGTGTCAAAGTTAAATGTTAGAGATATAAACTGTCAAACTTAGTACTTAAGGAAATCAAACAATTCATACTTAATGACATAATACTTAACACAGTTGTGCTTCCATGGTGATTTTTGTGCTATGTCAAACAAATTATGATACAATGTCGTGACAGTACATCACTTGTGGATAAGTTGCAAACCACTCTGCAGTGAAATCCTGACCAACAGACTTTTCAAGCCTCCTTATGATTACAGGACTGGATTAGCCTGCCATGTGACCTCATCAAAAGGCAGTGGAGAATCTCCATCATATTTTTAGGCTTTGCTTAAGTTTGTATTAAAATATGTCCAAAAAAATCGAACTATTGCTCTTATCTTTCCAAGAACAATATGAGAGCAAAATGGAAAAGCATATAAAACATGATCTCTAAACAAATGAAGCCTATATTTATGTAGGGTACATAGGTCTATTAAAATAGCAAACAAGGATTTACCGAGAACCTACTATATGTTTGGCAGTGTTCCAAAGGTGTGGGACAGATGAAAAGGGTCTTTATCTCAAAGAAACATAATCTAGCCAGCAAATAACACTAAGGCACATGAGCTAATAAGTAAACATCATGAAAGAGATCACAATTGTTAAGATGTATGGTAGAAACTAAGTGCTGTAAAACTCTCAAATAGATGAGCAAGAGCTACAGGAATCATAGAAGGTTTCGTAGAAATGTGTATTTAATGTGGATATGTCACGTACAGAGAACTATGTGGTCAAAAAGATGAGAGTAACATATGGGGGTGGGGATGATGAAAATAAAAAATGGAGCTTCCAGTCTCTAGAGAACTGTAAGTGAATAGGAGGTTCATTAGGGGTCAGAAGTTTTTGAAACAGGAAGAGACAGTAGTCTTCTTTGGGCCCTGGAGGGGAGCTGACATGAAGTAGAGCATTTCCTTGCATGCTGGCACTGTTCTTGGAGGCTGCCCAGCCCATAAGTTGATGATACTGAGATGTCAACCTAGAACAGCAGGGGAAAAAGCCAAGTTTCACACAATGGCAGAGCCAACCTTGTCAACAAGCTCATGCACATGCTTTCAGTGAATGGAATAGGACTAAGAGAAATCAGTCAATGCTTCCTCTAGAAGGAAGCAACAAATCAAAGTGGGCTGACCCAAAGCCAAACAGAGACAAGGAAACAGTTTCTTCACTCAGAGCCTCAGCACCAGAGTTGCTTTAGCAGGTAAGCACAAAGAAGTGCAGGCAGGAGGGGTGACCTGGGGCCCACATTTGGAGAGAAGAGTGAAAATTTGGCTCCCACTGAGGCTAGGACCCCCCTGGGCCTGGAAGCAGCTACTGTGTTTTAAGAATCTGAAGAACCTGCTATGTGGGTGGTCTCCAATATGTTATCCACTATTCACATATGGATATTTAAATTACTTAAAATTAAGGAAAACCCATCAGGCTAACTACAGACTTCTCAACTGAGACTTTACAACCAGAGGGACTGGGGCCCTTTCTCAGTTTTCTCAAACAGAATAGGGCCCAGTCTAGAATTTTGTATCCTGAAAACTAAGTTTCTTACACAAAGGAGAAATAAAGCCCTTCTCAGGTAAGTAAACACTGAGGAAATTCATCAAGACAAGGCTGCCCTCCAGGAAGTACCCAGAATAGTGTTTACACATGGAACAGTACAATAGACACTCACCAGTGTAAAATCATCCAAAAGCTAAAGGTCAAAAGCCAGATACCACAATGGCTTAAGAGAGAAAACAAAGCAAAAAAGTTCTACTCAATAAGATGAGCAGAAATCCTCCCAATTTATCAATTCTTTCAATAAATGTGAATGGCTTTGATGTGATCCGCCCACTGAAGAGACATAGGCTGGCCAAATGCATAAATATATACAAGTCAAGTATCTGCTGTCTTCAGGAAACACATCTAAACCACAAGGATGCATTCAGACACAAGGTGGAAACAATTGTGGAAAACAAGGTGGAAAACAACATTCCATGCAAATGGAAAACCAAAGAAAGCTGGTATAGCAGTTCTCATTTCAGATAACTTGGTCTTCAAATCAACAAAAGTAATGAAAGGCAAAGATGGTCATTATATAATGATAAAGGGAAAAATTCAACAAGAAGACATAACAATTTTAAATATTTATGCACCTAACTTAGGTGCACCCGGATTCCTAAAGCAAATCCTACTTGATCTAAACAAAATGATAAACAGCACCACCATAATAGCCAGGGACTTCAACACCCCTCTGATAGAACAGGATAGATACTCCAAACATAAAATAAACAAAGGAAAAATGGACTGAAACAGAACTCTAGAAAAATTGGTCTGACAGACATTTACAGAACATTATACCCCAAAACCACCGAATGTACATTCTTCTCATCAGCTCATGGGACATTCTCTAAGATTGACTATATCTTACACCACAAAACATGCAATGAAATTTAAAAAATAGAAATTATATCATGCATCTTCTCAGACCAGTGCAATAAAATTACAAATCAACTTCAACAGAAACACTCACTCTATACAACGTCATGGAAACTAAACAAACTACTGCTGAATGATTATTGGGTCAAGGAGGAAATTAAGATGGAAATCAAAAGATTCTTTAAACTAAATGATAAAAGGAACACAAATTATCAAAATCTATGGGACACAGCTAAGGCAGTCCTTGTAGGAAAATTTCTAGCCATAAATGCCTACATGCAAAAGACAGAAAGATCACAAATCAGGAATCTAATAAATGGACTCAAAAAACTGGAAAAGGAAGAGCAAACCAATCCCAAACCAGCAAAAGGTAAGAAATAACCAAGATCAGACCAGAACTAAATAAAACCTATAACAAAAACTAAACAGAAGACTAATAAAACAAAAAGTCAGTTCTTTGAAAAGATAAACATTGACATGCCTCTTGCTAGATTAACCAAAAGCAGAAAAGAACAGACTCTAATAAAGCTCCATCGGGAATGAAAAAGGACAAATTATAACTGATACTACTGAAATACAAAATATTATCTATGAATACCATAAAAGTCTCTACACATATAAACTTGAAAACATGGAGGAAATAGACAAATTCTTAGAAACACACAACCTCCCTAGGCTCCACTGGGAAGAAACAGAATTCCTGAACAGACCAATATCAAGTACCGAAATCAAAGCAGCAATAAAAAACCTTCCTTAAAAATAAGTTCCCAGACCAGTTGATTTCACACCTGAATTTTACCAGACCTACAAAGAAAAACTCGCGCCTATCCTGTAGAAATTATTCCACAACATTTAGAAAGAAGGAATCTTCCCCAACACATTTTATGAACTCAACATCACACTGATATCAAAGCGAGGAAAGGACTCAACAAAAAAAGAAAACTACAGACCAATATTCGTTATGAATAGAGGTGCAAAAGTTCTCACCAAATTCCTATCAAACCAAATTCAAGAGCTTATCAAAAAAATAATTCATCACAATCAAATGGGCTTCATCCCAGAGATGCAGGGATGGTTCAACATATACAAATCTATAACTATAATTTACCACACAAATGGAAGTAAAAGAAAAACTATATGATTCTCTCAATAAACAAATAAAAAACATTCAACAGAATTCCACATCTTTTTATAGAAGAACACTTAATAAAATAGACATAGTTGGGATTTATCTCTAAATGATAAAAGTCATATAGAACAAACCCACATTCATCACCATTCTGAACAGTGAAAAATTCAAAACATTCCCACTTAGAACTGGAACCAGACAGTGTTGTCCTCTATCACCACTTCTATTAAACATAGTATTGGAACCCCGAGCCAGAGCAATCAGACAAGAGAAGGAAATCAAGAGTATCCAAATGTGGGCAGAAGAGGTCAAACTATTGCTCCTTGCTGATGATATGATCTTACATCTAGAAATCTACAAAGATTCTGCCATAAGACTACTAGAATTGATAAATAAATTCAGCAAAGTATCAGGTTACAAAATCAATGTACACAAATCAGTAGCATTCATATTTGCCAACAACAGTCAAACTGAGACCCAAATCAAAGACAGAACACCCTTAAAATAGTAACAAAGAAAATAAAATTACCAAGGAATATATTTAACTAAGCAGGTAAAAGACCTCTACAGAGAAAACTACAAACATTGAAGAATGAAATAGCAGAGGATATAAACAGATGGAAAACATCACCATGCTCACAGATTGGCAGGATCAACATTGTTAAAATGTTTATACTACCCGAAGTGATATACAGATACAATGCAATCCCTATTAAAATACCAACATCATTTTTCACAGATCTAGAAAAAATAATTATGTGCTTCACACGGAACCAGAGAAGACCCCATATAACAAAAGCAATATTAAGCAAAAATGACAAATTGGGAGGTATCAATTTACCAGACTTCAAGCTATATTACAAGGCTAGAGTAACCAAAACACATGGTACTGGCACAAGAACATAGACATAGACAAATGGAACAGGACAGAGAATCCAGAAATAAAACTATCCTCATGTAGTCATCTGATCTTTGACAAAGCACACAAAACATACACTGGGAAAAAGAATTCCTATTCAATAAATGGTGCTGGCAAAATTGGATAGCCACATGTAGAAGACTGAAACAAGATCACACTTCTCAAAACTCACAAAAATCAATTCACAATGGAAAACAGACTTAAACACAAGGCATGAAACTATCAAAATTATAGAAGAAAATGTTGGAAAAACTCTTATAGACATCAGCCTAGGAAAATAATTTATGAAGAGGATCCCATAGGCAATCATAGCAACAGCAAAAATAAATAAATGAGACCTGATCAAATAAACATGTTTTGCATAGCCAATGAAACTACCATTGGAGCAAACAGACAACCTACAGAATGGGAGAAAATATTTGCATGCTACACATCTGATAAAGGGTTGATAACTAGAATCTATATAGAACTCATGAAAATCAACAAGAAAAAATTAAACAAGCCCATTAAAAAGTGGGCAAAGGACATGAGTAGAAACTTTTCAAAAGAAGACAGACTAATGGCCAAGAAACATGTGAATAAATGTTCAACATCTCTAATCATCAGGGAAATGCAAATAAAAAACACAATGAGATATCACTTAACTCCAGCGAGAATGGCTTTTATCACAAAGTCCCAAAACAACAAATGTTGGCATGGATGTGGAGGGACAGGAACACTCATATTGCAAACTAGTGCAAGCTCTAGGAAAGTAATATGGAGATACCTCAAAGAGCTAAAAGTAGAACTACCATTTGATCCAGCAATTCCATTACTGGGCATCTATCCAAAGGTAAAAAAGATATTATATAATAAAGACATCTGCACTTGAATGTTTATAGCGGCACAATTCACAATTACAAAGATGTGGAAACAACCCAAGTGCCCATCAATCCATGAGTGGATTAATAAAATGTGGTATATGTATATCATGGAGTACTACTCAGCCACAGAAAGCAATGGTGATCTACCACCTCTTGTATTATCCTGGATGGAACTGGAGCCCATTCTACTAAGTCACAAGAATGGAAAAACAAGTACCATATGTACTTGCCATCAAACTGTTACTAACTGATTAACACTTATGTGCACATATAGTAGTAACATTCATCGGGTGTCAGGCAGGTGGGATGGAGAGTAGAAGATGGGTATAGTCACACCTAATGGATGTGGTGAGCACTGTCTCGGCAATGGGCACGCTTGTAGCTCTGACTCAGGTGGGGCAAAGGCAATATATGTAACCTAAATGTTTGTACCCCTGTAATATTCTGAATTTTTTTTAAAAACCAAGAAAATTTAAAAATTAATTGATTAAAATTGATGTAGCACTAGCCATATTTTAATTGTTTCCTACCTGGTGGCTACCATATTGAACACTGTAGACAGAGAACAATGCCAACATAGAACATATTGATCAGTGCTGAAGTCTGAGGGATTAGGCACTAGAGCCTTCCTACCTAGTAATTGGGATCAGCCAAGTCCATTGTTGGCAATAACCTCTTTAGAGAGAGTATCTGTGACCACCCCTTACTATTCCTGCTCATTCTTAAAAATGCAGCTTCATTCTTAGTTGTGGGGATGCCTACCCTGAGCTTCAATAGTGCTTTATTCTCCTATTATTTCCATTTATTGTACTATATTTTGATTGCCTATCTCTATAATTTAGTCCTAATTATAGGACTAAAAATTCCTCATAGGTAGGGTCTATACTTCATTCATTTTTTGATACCAAAAAGGAAGGAGAAGGAAGAGGAGGAAGAGGAAAATAAGAACAAGAACAAAAGCAACAAGAACAATAAGAAGACCATAACATTATTGAGCTCTGATTATGTCCTAAGCAGTTTACATACATGATCTACTTTAGGTACTATTATTACCTCCATTAATCAAAAACAAAGCTGAAATTTAACATAGTTAAGTAACTAGCCCAAGGTCATACATATGATATACAGTGGAGCTAAGAATATGTGTTCTTATCAATCTATTATATTGCTCCTCACCCATTCATGAAGTATTATACCTTTGCAAAAAATGTATTATTCAAGTGAATCTTATTTTTAGACATATTAGAGTAAATGTCAAATTAATCAGGCACTTGAATTTAATGAGACACTCACATGTTGGTCAAAAACTGACTCCAAGCTTAAGAACTGCTATAATTGAAGTACGCACACCTGAGTAACCGGAGGCCTCACTGCAGGTGGTGGGTGGAGAGACCATTCAAAAGAGCAAGTAGCATATACAAAGACAGCCAGGCATAGAACATTGAATTGATGGGTAATGCACGGGTCAGAGGCACAGCATAGATACTGTTAAGCTATTCCAACATTAAACCAGCATTTATTCTTTTTACTGAAAATTTGTTTGCAGATAATTTTCCACTATGTTACCCTATCTGGTGGGATGGTGAGGAATGAAATCCCCTTTTGAATTTTAAATTCAACATTATTGAGTCTTGATGATCATATACCAAGGAAAGAACTTCCACGAACAGAAATAACTAACTTACCTGGTGACAAAAGCATAATTCACTCCAATGATGATAAAACTTAATGCATAATGCCAACAAAAGCATATGGTGAGAAACATAATGTTGTCATGATCCATCAGATTCCATGCAGGAGCCCCACTGGGAGGATACAGGACAAAACCAATCTGTAATTTAAAACAAAAAGTGGATATTAAAATAACCAATCACATTCCCCAAAATGTTGCACTGCAAAATGCTTTGTTCCAAAATAAAAATTTATAATACCTAAAATAACTCCCATTATCCCCATGAAACATCAGGTTTTGCTGCCTGTTTTAGCAATAAAAACAGTATCTACTAGGTCATTTTTTAAAAAAAAATATTTAAGGGACATTTAATAATCAATTTGCAAAATATGAACAGTGATCATCTGTGAGAAAGGATGGACTTTCAGAGATTGTCCTACGTGGCCTACCTGCACAGTTTCACTTCTTATTTCAAATTCAGAGCACAAAAATACTTTAAAATAAATAAATGCCCACATAAACATTATGCTCAATACTGAAAGCATTCCCACTAAGGTCAGGAAGAAGACACGGATGTCTGCTTTCAGCACTTCTATTCAACATTATACTGGAAACTTTAGCTATAGCAATTAAGCTAGAAAAATAAATAAAAGACATCCATATTAAAAAGGAAGAAGTAAGACTACCCATATTCACAGTTGACCTGATCTTATATATAGAAATTCCACCCAAAAAAACTATTACGGCTAATAAATGAGTTCAACAAAGTTGAAGAACATAAAATAAACACACAAGTAACAGCTGTAATTCTACAATCAAGCAATGAACAATCCCCCAAAATTAAGAAAACAACTACACTTACAAAAGCATTGAAAAGAATAAAATACTTAGGAATAAATTTAATCAGAAGATTCAAGACTTTGATACCAAAATCTGCACATCATTGTTGAAAGACATTGAAGAAAACCTCAATAAATAGAAAGCAATCTCATTTTCATAGGCTGGAAGGCTTAATATTATTGTGATGGCAATAGCACCCAAAGAAATCTACAGATTCAATGCAACTCCCATCAAAAGTCCAATGGACATTTTTGCAGAAATGGAAAAAGCTGATTATAAAATTCACATGGAATTGCAAGGGATACAGAATAACCAAAATAAACTTGAAAAAGAAAAACAAAGTTAGAGGACTCAGACCTCCTGATCTCAATACTTAATACAAAACTATAGTAATCAAGTCAGTGTGGTATTGACATAATGACAAATATATAGATCGATGAAATAAAATTGAGAGTTCAAAAATAAATTCATATATCTGTGGTCAACTGGCTTTTGACAAGGATGCCAAAGCCATTCAATAGGAGAAAGAGTAGTCTCTCTAGCAAATGGTGCTGGCATTTTCTTAGACATGCGTTTACTGACTACTGACTGTGTCTTTGGTCATGCTGTTAAAAGAAATGGAAAAATAAAGCAAGACAAAAAATTGTTTAAAAAAATAAATGGTGCTGGCATAACTGGATATTATCCATGTGAAAAAATGAATTTAGACCCCTACCTCATGTTCTACATAAAATTAACCCAAAATAGATCAAAGACCTACAATGAAAGCTAAAATTATAAAACTCCTAGAAAACATAGGGAGAAAGCTTCATGACCTGGGATTTGGTGATGGTTTCTTAGCTATAACACCAAAAACACAATAAACCAAAGAAATAATAGATAAAATGGACTTCATCAAAATTAAAACCTTTGGTATTTCAAAGTACAATATCAAGAAAATGATAAGTCATTGCAAGTGAGAAAAATATTTTCCAATCATATATCTCATAACAGATTAATATCAAGAATATTTATAAAGAATACCTAAAACACAATAAAAAATTTTTTAAATGGGAAAGGGACTTCAAAAAGTATGTAAATGTTCAATAAGCACATGCAAAGATGATCAATATCATTAGCCATTAGGGAAATGCAAATCACAACCACAATTATACCTCTTTGTATCCACTAGAATAGCAATAATAATAACAAAAAATTGCAAATGTTGGCAAGGATATGGAGAATTTGGAATCCTTGTACATTTCTGATGGTGTAAAATGGTGCAGCCACCATGGAAAGCAATTTGGTGATTCCAAAGAAAGTTAAATATAGAATTACCATATGACCTACCAATTCCACTCCTAGGTATACACCCAAAAGAAGTGAAAATAGGCATTCAAACAAAAATTTGTACACAAATGTTTATAGCAGCACTATTCTTAACAACCAAAAGTTGAAAACAACCCAAATATCCATCAGCAGATGATAGATAAGCAAAGTGTGGTCTATCCATACAATGGAATATTATTAGAACACAAAAAGAAATGAAGTACTAGTGACATGCTACGACATGTATGAAACTTGAAAATATGCCAAGTGAGAGAAGCCAGACACAAAAGTTCACATATGGTATGACTCTGTTTACATAAAATATTCAGAATAAGTAAATATTCAGAGACAGAAAACACATTAGTCAGGTGTCCTCAAATTACAGCCTGCGGGCCACATACGAGCCACCTAGAACATTTATCCAGCCCTCTAGGTGATTTTGCCACCACTGCCTGTCCTACTTAGCAGCCGACTCATCCGGGCCCACAGTGCACAGTCTCCAATGGTCTGAGGGACAGTGAACTGGCCCCCTGTTTAAAAAGTGTGAGGACCCCTGACATTAGTGATTCCAAGCTTTCACTTTGGGGTGATGAAAATGTTCTGGAACAAGATAGAGGTGTTGGGTGCACGACACTGTGAATATACTAAAGACCACTAAACTGTACACTTTAAAAGGGTTAATTAAAAAAAAAGGGTTAATTTTATGTTATGTAAAATGCTACCCCAATAAAAAATAATTAAATTACAAATAGATAAATGTATTTATTTCAGATCTCTTAACTACATGAGATTCAAAACCAAGATTTTATTATGGTCATTGTACAGATGTCTACCATATATTGGTTGACTAGGGCAGTTACAGTGCTTAGGAGTTTCCTTACAAAGGACCTTCTGAGATGTATTGTTACCCTCATATTAATGTATTGTTATCCTCATTATCCAGATAAGAAAATTTGGTAGTTTAGTGACTTGTCCATGATCACACATCTAATGACAGAATCTTACAGGAAGCAAAGCATTTAGTCTATAATATTGAGTGAAACATTAATTCCATTCTGTTAGAAATTTGAAAGAATCTGAATAAATCAGGGAAAACTAAGATTTCTGCCTTAGTCGTGTGTCCCCATGTCTGGATTCCCTTAGTTGGAAAGAGAATAACCCTGTGCACCATCTGACATGTACCACCATGTGCCAGGCACTTTATCCTCACTCGTGCATATAAACTTCACAATGATCCTTAGTCCTCAAGAAGAAAACATCGTTATCCCTTATTACACAGGGGAAGACTGGAACTCAGAGACTTCAGTAACTTCCCCAATGTTACAAAATGTCAGGATGAATAAAGGAGGATTCTAAACCAGGAGTGTCTGGCCCAGAAACTTTTTGTTCTTTCTTTACTCCCCAGTCCCTTTTACCACAGAGCCTTTCCACAGGGGGCAACGTGAAGACAGTGTCCTTCATGACAAGGTCAGTTTGAGTCATCTCAGCAGCTCCGATATGGCTTGAACAATCTGTTACTGAGATAGAAGTCGTTCCTATGGAGACATGGTACTATGTTACCCTCAAAACACACATTACAGACTGGCAGCCCTGAGCCACATCTGATTCATAGACATGCCTTGTCCGGCCTGTGCATTTTTAAGAATAATTTGAATTCGTTGCCAACACTTAAAAAATTAAGGAATGCCACACAAAAGTTTTCATTCTCGACTTTCTTGTAAAAATAGAACTATCTGGCAAGATTAGGCCTGTATTCCCAAGTGGCAAACATGAGTGGAAGCATGCACTCTACATTGATTCTGCATTCCCGTTACCTTCCTGACCAAGTGGAGCAATGTAAACCAAGGTTTTCTATTTTTGTCCGGCCCTGTGCATTTTATTCATCAACCAATGTCAGAATCATAATTTTTCCTAAAATATCATATTAGATGAACTAATACGGTACTTTATAATAAATTCTTCCTGCACTTCTCTACTTCCCAAGAGACAGATGCATTTGTTGTCTATTTTAGAGACAGGAAAATTAAATGATTCATGCCCCGAACGCTCCATCCCCAAACAGTTGCAAAGATGTTTGCATAACTGCTGCTGTGCCTCACCTACCAAGGGCTGGGGCCTCTGCCTTAGAACAGGGCTACATTCTAAAGGGATGAGGTGTCAACACCTCTGAAAGGAGACACATCTGTCACTAAGTTAAAAAGTCTGGGAAACTCACAAACTGCGGGTAGAGAATGCCACCCAGCTGGTTTGCCTGCTGCTAAGGCTATGTGAGCATTTTGCAATATGCCTTTGTATACTGCTAGGAAAGCTCACTGTGGAGGCCAAAGCGGTCAGAGCCCAGGTCCCTGAAGCCCCTGGAAGGAAGAAAAAAATTCTAGGTCCTCTGTGTTCACTGTTTGAAATGACGCGAAGGAAACTCAAGTCATATAGTTAACTGCCATTTGAAGGGCCTAGCTATTTCAGCTGCAGTGTGAGAACCACTGAAGTGTTCTTCTCACGCCCTCCTCTCATAGCAAATTCTTGGAAGTTGACAAAGAAATTCTGTGTCAAGAAAGGGCCCCATCCACCCCTGCTTGGGAAGTGATACGACCCAGCTGCCAGAAGTAAGGGTTAGCAGTTGTAGGGGGTAAACTGTGTCCTCCCACATGTTGAAGTCCTAACTCTCAGTACCTCTGAATGTGACCTTATTTGTACACAGGATCTTTGCAGATGTGATCAACGGAAGGTGAGGTCCTACTGGATTAGACCTGGCTTTAAATCCAATGAGTAGTGTCTTTATAAGAAGGCCATGTGAAGACAAAGGAGCACAAAGACACACAGGGAGAACATCATGTGACAGCAGAGGCTGAGACTGGACTTAGCTGCCACAGCAGGAATGCCCAGATTGCCAGCAACCATCTAGGAGAGCGGCGTGGGACAGATTCTCCCTCTGGACCCCTGAGAAGAAGCCAACCCTACCCAATACCTTGATTTCAGATTTATGGCCTTCAAAATAGTAAAAGAATAAATTTCTGTTGCTTAAGTCATCCACTTTCCAGAAATTTGTTATTGCAGCCCTAGGAAACTAATACAATGTGGTCAAGACCAAAATTAGCAGAATAACATGACTCACCCTAAACCTCAAGCCAGGAGTCATCCCACAGGGGTGGGGAACCTGCAGCCTTCTGACTTCAAGAGGCAAGAAAAGCTCATCTTTCTCTGCTACATCCCTTTCAATGAAAGGATTTGTTCTGTAAAATTTGGATTCAGTCAAAAGGCCTCACTTAAGGACCTAAAAGGCCACATGTGACCTTAAGGCCACAGGTTCCCCACCCATCTTTCAAATCCCAACTTGACTTGACTTTTTCTAGAAGATTTCTTTGCCCTCTTCCTCTGGATTTACCAGCCAGCTCCTCAGGGAAGCATGTGCTTTCAAATTATAACGTCTAATTCTCCCAAGTAATCTCATGTGATATTATTTCTATTGTATAGTTAGCCTAACAGCACAGAATAGTTTGTCTACAGAGATGCATGTGACTAACATGGTAAAACTAGCACACAGATCCAGGTCAGCCTGACCTGTATGCCGAGGGACTTGTCACTAAATGGTATATTCACAATTGCTTTATGGAGCTTCCAAAATAAAATCTCTTTCATGTCACCTCCATTGGTCATCATCAATTCTATCAGTCAAACTTTGCACTGTTTTACATCAGGAGACAAACAACTTTGAGCACCTCTTCCTACCAATCTCATTGGGAACTTCAGTGCCTGATATTGAAAGCTAAAGATTTGACTGACTTCTCCATGAAGCCTCTAAACAGTATTAACTGGTGTGACTACACTGAAAGCCACAGAAATATTCCATAGGCATTTTAGGCTAAAAGCAAATAAATTAGGAAAACTGATACCCCAAACTTAGGGCCAGAAACTGCCACAATTTATTATATCCTCCTTTAAATACAAAGACCAGCCACTTCTGGTCCTAATTTACTTCCTAACATAAAATTCCAAGACATAAAAAGACCTACAAATGAAATTTTTTTCTTGCTAATATCTTGTATGCCACTCCTGAACATCTGTTTTAGACTAGTTTCAGCTTCATTAGCATCACATTTCAAATGTAAATAATTATCTTCTGTAATAGCTACAAGCCTGGCATCCATTTCCTATAATTTAGAATCTGAATTTCCTGTTGTTTAATATCTGGATCACCTAATCATTTATTTCAACACTATAAGCCTAAGCAAGTACTTGATCTATCACTTCAGATATCAGACCACTACGGCCTACTAGGGACTTTTTGCCATTTTAGGATGAACTTTTGTCCTTCTTAAAGGCAAGACAAGACTGAGCTTTAGCATGGGCTCAGAATCTGCCAGTCCTGGGAGGAGTGCCTAGGGGGAATCATGGAGCTGGGAGATGCCGTGAAAGCAACTGTGCTAAGTAACAAGAAGCAAGATATCAGGAGCATCTTCCTCACCATGGGACTGTCCCTGTGCCTGGGCTCTAACAATGATGGTAGGGAGCTTAGCAGTGAGAAAGAGCAAAGAGAGCCTTTGCAATACTTTCCCACACAGTCACAAGGAAAACATGATTCATGGAATAAAGGGACCTGAAGGATTTTTGCTTCTTTTTTAAAGTGCACGATGTGGCTAGGTTATTGAGAAAACATTTTTGCCTGTAATGTGGTTCAGGAAAGAAACTTTTTTTTTTTTAATTTCAGAATACTACAGGAGTGCAAGGGTTTAGGTTACATATATTGCCTTTGTACCACCTGAGTCAGAGCTACTGATATAAGTGTACTCATCCCTCAGACAGTGCTCACTGCACCCATTAGGTGTGAATATGCCCATCCCCTCCCGCTCCCTCTCACCTGCCTGACACTTGATGAATGTTACTTCCATATTTGCACATAAAAGTGTTGATCAATTAGTAGCAATTTGATGGTGAGTACATGTGGTGCTTTTTTTTCAATTCTTGTGATACTTCACTTAGTAGAATGGGTTCCAGCTCTATCCAGGATAATACAAGAAGTGCTAGATCACCATTGTTTTTTGAGGCTGAGTAGAACACCATTGCTATACATATACCACATTTTATTAATCCATTCATGTATTGATGGGTACTTGGGTTGTTTCCAAATCTTTGCAATTGAAAGTATTTTTTAATAGATTGGGAGGGAAATTCCTCCTCTGTTTGCATATTAACCAATCATTTATATACTACTTATTAAAAAGTGGCCAATCTCAGCATTTGCTTCATGCAGTTCACATCTGCATATATATGGTTCCAAAAATCTATGTGGGTGTTTTCTGCAATTTGTCTATACATAGTTTTTGTACTAGTACCAACCATATACAGAGAAGTAGTGAGAGGAAAAAATATTGTGAAAAACAAATCATAATGTAATTTTGTTAGCTTAAGACAGTTTGGGCCATAAGCATTCATATACCACACACAAAACATGAAGCATAATAAATTCACCTAAGTTTCTAGATATTTTTGTTTCAGAGGAATGCATGAATGGGAGAGACACTATGGCTAAACCTTCATTTACTGCCAGTGTGTATGTTTACATTGGTATGAAATGTTCATTTTAATTTAAGGCTGCAGACATTATTTAGACTGGCCACCAGGTAAAAAATGAAACTAGTCTAAACATACTGGTAGATGAAAAAATTTCTAAATAATCACAGATGTTTGCCCAAAGATTTTAACCTCTTCCTTAGAAAAACATTTGGGGAAATATGAAAACATTATTTCAAAAAGGGCAACATTAAGACACCCTATTCCCAGTTCGATATAGCCCACAGCTTCCTCCTTCAAATCCTAAATGTTAACTAATCATTATTGACCAAATACTAATAACTTTCATTAATTCTGCTCTTATCTTTATAATTCCTTTCCTCAACTCTCATTGGGTTTCTCCTCTTGTTCTTTCTGTCCAACTTTCTTTATCTCAATAGTAGCTCTCTAACAAACTTGATTTAGTAAATATATATAAAATCCTGAACCCAACAAAGAAAGGATATACTATTTTTCCAAACGCATGGAACATTTACAACCACTGACATTGGGCTATGTCCCAGGGAAGTTTCAATACATTTTAAAGAGAAAACATTCTCTGACCATAAAGCAATTAAATTAGTTATAAATAACAAGAAAAAATATTTTTGGAAACTTAAAAGTATACTCCTAAATAACTCATAAATACAAAACTTTAAAAGACTTCTATTAGAAAGTGAGAGATCAATCAGATGAAAACCAATTAGGAATATAGAATATATTTTTTAAAACACACACACACACACACACACACACACACACACACTTGGAGAGTTCCCAGTCGACATTTTGATATCTTTCATCTGACCATACATATCAAAATTCTCATTCAGACATTACCTTGCATCATGGTTTACAAACAGAAACTCTAGTCCTTATATCTAGTGGCACTTGGAGTCCTTTTATGCCATGATATTGCTGCAGTATTGAGAGAGTATTTTATTGGAAATTGGGATAGTCTCCATGACCGCAACTAAATAAAGGATAAGTAACCTGCCTTGTGAGTTCTGAAAAGGTTATTACACTTTTTAACAATCTTCCTCCCCTCCCCCCCGCCACCACCAGCAGGGACTTTCTAGCAGTATGAAAAGCAGTACTCAAATGCTTTATTCTACATAGATTCACATTAACCAACATAATATTTTAGATACTTTAGACTCAGCGGGGGTCCTCAAACTTCTTAAACAGGGGGCCAGTTCATTGTCGCTCAGACCATTGGAGGGCCATTGGAGAGTGCAGGGCACATTCCACACATGCGCACTGTGGGCCCAGGACAAGTAGGCTGCTAAGCAGGTGGGATAAATGTCCGCAGCGGGCTGCATGTGGCCTGTGGGCCATAGTTTGAGGACCCCTGCTTTAGAGAGTTACTCTGAGCTCCTAAGTCAGCCTCTACTGTGTTGCATCTCCCTCACCTGGATGTTATTTGGTGCTTGTCTAAAGAAAGGAAAGAGGAAAGCAAATATAAATTATACTATATTGTACTAAATCTTTGGGGTTTATTGATAAATTTGTTTCAGTGTAGTGTATCAGAAAAAGAAAGCCTTTGTTTTCTAGGCTGAAGGCCTACTTGATTAATAAATTTGACTTAATGATGACCATTTATTCACCATCTTTCAAATGAATTTGCTTTGAAAACAAATAAAGAGCAGCTCTCCTTTTTCCCTCCTGTAAGTGTTCGGGTGTGGCATGTTCAGATGTTCCTGCTGGATTCCAGCTAGAGCAGTGTGACACCCTGCTGTTCAGTGGTTTGCTTGCTCCTTTCTTGTCCGACTACACAATCCCAAAGATACACAGTACCTAGTTAATTCCAGCTGGTGGAGACCAGAAAATTTGCAAGTAGATGGTTTGATATTATTATAAATAAAAAGAGGGCCTGGGGGGGGCGCAAGAGTTCCAAGAGCCTGGTTTCATCCCCCACCTTGAAAGGAGGCCTTTTACTCCCGTTTAGTTCCAATGGAGCCAAAAACTCGACCATCATTGTCTTCTCTGGACCTGGAACCAGCAAGCCTACACATCAGCTTTGCTCTGGCTGTGCATTTCTATCTGTGTCCTGCACACAAGTGTCTTTGCTCTGTTTTTGCCTGTTTTGTTCATTTGCAGTCAGATATTTTTTACTTTCGTATTCATTTATTTAATTTTTATTTTCTAGGGGTTTTTTTCTATTTTATCTGTTATTGTTATGTGTTTAGAGCAGAGAGGTAAAAACTGTGTTATCTTGTTCAGAATCTACCTTTTTAAAAATGTTTAAAATTTATATTTGTTTTTGGATAGGTAATACATGCACATAGAAAAACATGCCAATCAAAAGGTACAGAGCAAATAATAGTGATTTCAACACTATTTTGTTTACTCTGTTTCATTTCCTGACAGATCATAAATAATCTAACAAAAAAACTTCTGTGTATAAACTGGAGTTAAATTCACCAATTATCAGTTTTATCACATTATAATGTGATAAAACCCTATAGGGTTTTTGTTAAGGTATTTTTCCTATAAAATATTTTCATTAAAATAACCCTTCAATCCAGCCCCTCCTTACTAGCCTCTGTTCCAACAGCTTTTCCTCACCCCCACATGCATGAGTATCACATCTTTCCCAGCCCCTCCTTAACTATGATGTTTTTCTCTCCCTCAGCTACCAAGGCTTACTTCTTACTTCTCATGTGCGATACAAATCCCTGATAACCTCATCATCCTCAATCCCTATTGTCTAGTAACTAAAAACCTCTCCTAAGAAGTCTTCCCTAATTAAACCACATTCACCTTCCATCTCAGACTTTCTTTACATCTATGTATGTAGATGATTATGCTTTATCAGTCTCTACAAAGTATGTGTTCACTGATTGGAATTCATGCTTTCGACAACATACCAAGGTTCTGAAGTTGACACTGTAAAACGGAAAGCGTCTGGGATTTGTGGTCAGACATATTAAGACTTAGATCCTAGTTCCATTATTGTGTGAGCTTGGGAAAGTAACTGGGTCTCTATGAGTCTTCCTCTGAATAAATTAGGGATAATAATACCTAACCTCCCGGTTGTTGTGAGGACAAACTAAAACAATGTGCATGTAAACGTTCAATATAATGGCCAACATATAGTTGTTTCTCAATGAATAATAATTTCCTCTCTTTCCCACCTTCCAAGTATTTCTCCAACTTATCGCCCATTAGGCTGTAAGCTGCTTTAGCAACAGGAATTGCTTCTAACTAAAAGCATCAGCTCGGAGTTCCTACGTAATGGTTATTCAGGTGTGAGAAGATGATGTGCACATTCCACTTCCTTCCCAGCTGCTCTGACAATGCTCCCACCAGGGCCACCAGGCTACTCTAAGAAACAGCACCCCTCAGATTCCCATGTTCTCATGACATGCAGCATGTTGGAGGGAAGTCTCTAGTGTCCAGAGCAAAATGCCCCATTAGATAAGGAGCAACTACAGGCAGAGACACCAGGTGCATTTACTGGAGGACCCAACTCACCTGCCAGAACCAGCTCCCCTGAAGCAGGATGAGGCTTGAACGCAGAAGTTCCAGAAGTACATTGTTCCGTAAGAGGAACTCCATGAAGGTAACCAGGCCTGTCAAAAAGATGACCAAAACCAGCAGCCGGTGCACAAAGATGTCCAGCATTTCCCGGCCATGAGTGTGGTTGTGGAAGATAAAAGCTAATAAAGGGGGTAAAAAACAGTTTGTCTTTTTCAATGACACAAAGGCCACCAACTGTTTCTCTCTCTCCCTCTTTCCACAGAATTGTATGCACTCAAAGCACAGGTGTCACTGATTCCCACAGAACTGTAACTCTGCAGCATTTTTAAAGTCATCATGCCTCTTTGGAGTGGAATCGTTGAAATATAACCCTGCTTTTCTCTTCCCCAACCTTTATTCTTTCCTCTAACACATTTTGACATTTTCAACTAACTATATTTCAAAGCATCCTGTATGCAAGATGAGGAATAATACGCACAAAGAAGCAGGAGAGCAAGAATTAAGATGACACACAGATGGATAAGCTGAAGCCTCGCCTTAAGGAATTCAGTCCACTCACAGATCATAAGGGCGGACTTTTGATGGGTATGACAAGATGTTCTGAGAAGCT